>APFE030727038.1:213219-269248 GCA_000404065.3 Pinus taeda | reverse complement strand
TTATGCTTTGAGGACAAAGCATTCTTTCGAGAGGAAGGCAATGTTATGTAAAAAATTAGTTAATTTTAGGTTTAATTAGACGAAAGGGCACGATCATAAGATCATGCCCTTTCCCAAAGGGTGCCGATGGTGGTATATAAGCCAGGAACCCCATTGTAAACAATCATCATCTGTCTATTCATCTTTTTAATAAAATATTTATACATATATTTCTGCGTATCAGAAGTTTTTAACTTCATAGGCGTCGGCCTACAGAAGGCTTTGACCTTCTTTCTTCCTCTAGGGACCACGTTTCATTAATTTCCAAATTGGATACCCCTGGAACACAACACCACAATTTGAAGGCTACGTTTCATCAAATTTTCATACTGGACCCATCAACAACATTGAAGCTCATATTGCAATACAACCAATCACTGAAAACCCATCATCGCTGAAGCAAATCACAATCAATCAATCTGAACATTCATAACACGGAGCAGAACCCAAAACTCCGCAACAACAACTAGAACCATCTGCAACTTCAAACATCATATTTCATAATGTATACGTTACTTCGATGTGCCGAACTAGCGTGTATATGCGCTTTTATCAAAGCGAACTAGCGTACCGATCTGCAAATACTAACTTAAAACTTCACAGCTATTCCAGACTTCAGTCATTACCCAGATCATAACATTTACAGAATAAAACATGCGTTAGTATTCAGATCTAGACTATCCATGATCAAACCACATAATGATAATTCATTTCAGGTCTTATGATCTTGATCCAACATTACATCTCATCCATCATCATCCACTTAGGTGCATCCTTAGTTCAGATCAAGCAAAGCATAAAAAACCCATAACATGCATATTTGCTTTTGATCTAACTCTTCATAAAATTTTCATTACTTGCACACTTATCCCTTTGATCTTCTCCTCCTTATATAGTTTTAGGTCTTTCTCAATACCTCAGACCAAAACCACTTAGGACCAATACCTCAGACCAAATAACTCGGACCAATACCTTGATTTTCCATCCCATACGCGCTTTTCCTTCTGTGAAAATGCGTGCATATGTATACACTCATTTTGTTCTGTTAACCCACATGTATACGCTACTTGGACAAAATTAACCAGCGTATACCTCTCTTTCTTCAATCTTTGGAGTTTGATCTGTAATCCTTTACTGTTAACCTGTTGCACTGTGAACTGTCATCTATGTGAGTTGCCATCAAGGACAACACCTGTATCATAATGCCAACATGCCTCTTGACAGTTAACCTACCTAGTTGACCACCATGATATGAGTGGATGCTACATCATCCCCCTTACTCACACGTGGGTTAGGCACATGTGGGTCTTCAAGAAGAATCCAGAAGGTTCAAAATTGCAAGTCTAGTTGAGAGTTGTGGGAGTCAAGCCTTACCTATTGTTGGTTGTTGTACCTATTGTTGGTTGTTGGGCTATGTTATATACGAGGCCACTAGGAGTAGGGGTTCCATTCTTTGTTATTGTATCCTGTTCCATGGTTGAGCAAAGTAGTTGGGAGTGGTAGCTTTTAGAGCATAACAGAGGGGTTTAATTCAATGTTGCTAGCATTAGGATAAAATTGACAAAGGGTTCATAAAAGCAAAAAATCATAAGTCGGGAAAATATTGGTAAAAATTGGCAAAATTAAAAAAATACAAAAATTTAATAAGTAAAAACCAACATAGATCGTCCTTGTCTGTGGCCCAAAGATTTTTTCAATTGTTACGCGATTTTTTTGCAATATTCATGATAAAATTGTGATTTTTTCAGCATTGAAAAAATTGCCAATTTTTATAGCTGATTTTTTTAGTTGGGCTGGAAATTTGCGACATTGCAATGTTTGCAATATTGGGTTAATGTGTTGTAGCTGTTGTAGAGACCATAGGTCACAGAGAACTCCATAGAGTGCACCTCTTCCTTTGAATCAATCCAAACCTCAAATTTCAATTAGAACTTGATGATTTTCTCAAATCCCCAAAAGGTTCTCTGGGTAATAACCTTAGCTCAATCTCGCAGTAAGGGAAACCTAATCTATGCGTAACAGTAAGTAGTTGTTCACTCTTCCCTCTTCACCGAAATAAAGGAGAGGTCGATAGTAGTCCGCTAGGTATAACATAGAAAAAGAACGCAAAGTAGCCTCACCTTCTAGTTGGGTTTTCTCTTGTAAGGGTTTCCCGGGGAAAAAAATTGTGTTTATTGTGGATGGTAGATGTATTTCTTTTTGTTTTATATTTCTTGCATTTCGGTGATTTCAATTAATTAAACAAAAATTGGTTAACTAAGGAGTTTGGAATCTATAAGGAAAAAATATCAGTAAATATTTTAGTAATTTTATTAAATCTGTTATGCGAATTGTTCTAGTGGAATATTCACGATAGTTTACAAGTCATATTGGTATCAAAGCAACTTTCTTTGGAGAATTTCGTGGTGAGTTGTAGGGTATCCAAGAATTGGTTTAAGCAGAAATTTGCAGAATTCTAGCCAGGGGCGACAAATTATTCACAATAACCCTCATGATCTAGTAGAAGAGAGATTTGTGAGGCTGGAGGTGAAGTCGCTGATATCAGTTGTAATATGAACCTTCTCATGGCAACCCTAGCAAACAAGATTTGAATTTGAAAAGATGGAGGATCTAACTTAAGGGTTAGAACCAAGGTGGAATCAGGAGCTCATGAAGGTCCAGAAAAGGAATTCAAGGAAAGAACTCGAAAAAGAGTAGCCGAATTCAAGTGTCTTCAACATTCATAATCCCTATTCAAGAGTGGAATTGAAGGTTGACATAAATCCATACTAGGGTGAGATTGATGCATTAAAATTGAATCACTGGTTGCAACAATTAGAAGTATATTTAGCCTTCACACTATAACTGAGGAGCATAAAATAACATTTGCTAGATTGAAGTTAGAGGGCTATGCTTTGGTTGGATGGGAAAGCCATGCCGAAACACTTAGGTTGGAGGTGATTCCAAAACCCTCATCAAGTTCCAAATCTACGTTATTAGATATGTAGAGGATGAATGGATCCGATGGGACTACTTCAAGCAAAGGTAGGGCAGACTATACAAGAGTACATTGCTGAGCTTAGGAAGATGGGCATCATGTCGAGTATCTTTCCCAAGAGCGAAATGTACTCCTCAAGTATCTAGGGAGTCTACATAGCCATCTACGAAAGCAAGTGATTCTTTTCAATCTGAGAACAGTGAATGAGGCATGTGTACATACGTAGTATTTGGAAAGCATAGGCCAAAAGAAAGGGCAGACAAGTGGTTCAAAATAGAAAGAGCACTTGGAAGTTTCCAAGGAGGGAAAGAATGAGTGGAAAGGGGGAAAGGATAAGAAGACAACAACCACTGCACATTAGTGCAAGGATCCTAGCTATGATTCCAACCATTGCAACATTGATGGTCACAATGAGGAGAGATGCTAGAAACTACATCTAGAACTCAAACCTGAAGAACTAAAAGAAGGATGGGAAAAAAAACTTCTAGCCACAAATTCGAGCAATCAAGTAGAGAACAATTCCAATGTGAATGAGAAAATTCTCTGCACATCAATGCAGAAGGAGGTGAATCTAAGTAGCCTTTATCACTAGGAAGAGAAGGAGATGACCAAACTCTTGCACATTAAGATCCAAGTCAAGAAGACCAAGATAGATGCTCTGTTTGACTTAGGTTCATAGGCTAATCTCATCGTATCAGATTTGGTTAACATACTTGGATTGGAGGTTTTTGATCATCACAATCCATATCCATTGGAATAAGTAAACAAGGATGCAAAGGTCATGGTAACAAAGTAGTGTAGAATAAAATTTGCAATAAGTGGTGATTATATTGATGAAGTAGAATTGGATATAGTACCACTTGATGTAGGTGGAGTAGTGTTTGAGAGTCCCTACATGTATATGCAGGATGCAATCTTCATGTAGAGAGCCAACTAGTATTGCCTCATCAAGGATGGTAAATCATTCATTGTCAACACTCACAAAGGCAAGTGTAGGCTTTCATTGGTAAATGCCAACCAAGCCAAGAAATTGATTAGTTCCTATAATGAGCATATTTTACTTAAGAGGAAATCAATTTGGTGATAAGTCCATAAGGGCAAAGGTATCCCTGGAGGGGTGTACTAAAGAACATAAACAACAATTGGAAGGGTTGCTATAGGCATACATGGGAGTGTTGTGGGAGCCTAAAGGGATACTAACCAAGAGGTAAGTGGAACACAAAATCCGATTATTGCTAGAGTCCCCATTGCCAAATATTGAGTTGTATAGGCAGTTCATTAGGGAACCTAATGAAGCAAAGAAGCAATTGCATCAACTATTGGAGCTAGGTGTGGTTTGACTAAGCACCTCACCTTGTAGGCCACCCATCATAATTATGCCAAAGAAAGATGAGACTTGGCGAATGTGCATCGATTATAGAGATTATGCTCAAGAAAAAGTGTCCTCTGTCTAGGATTGATGATTTGTTAGATCAATGGAAACAAGTGAAATACTTCACAAAGCTAGACCTCAAATCAGGGTACCACCAGGTTTGAGTCAAAGAAGAAGACTCTTGGAAGATTGCCTTCAAAACTAGGTAAGGTTTATGAGTGGTTGCTAATGCCATTTAGTTTATGCAATGCACCTTCTATGTTTATGAGACTAATGAATTATTTATTGCACCCATATGTAGATTCATTTGTTATAGTTTATCTAGATGACATATTGGTTTGTACTATATAGTGCTATGTGTGAGAAGCACATTTTTCATTTGATGCATGTGCTAGAGACTTTGAAGAAGCACCAAACACTGGCAGATCTCAAGAAATGTGAGTTTGCACAACAATATTTGGTTAATTTAAGCTATGTTATCGATGTAGGGGAGCTTAGTAAAGATCCTACAAATATGGAGGCCATCATGAAGTGGTCGGTGCCTACAAATGTCTTTGAAGTTAGGAGTTTCATTGGGGCACCATAGCATTGGTGGAAGTTCATAGCTTCATTTTCAACAGTAGCTACAACAAAAAAATGATTGGCAAGAGTTTCCATTGGGAAAGAGTTAGTAAAAGGCCTTTGAAGAGTTGAACAAGAAAATCATTCATGCACTAGTGCTTGTGTTACCATACTTGCAGAAGCCCGTCAAAGTGGAAATGGATGCAAGTGAGTATGCCATGGGAGTGATCTTAATGTAAGGAGGAAGGCCCTTATGTATCATTCTAAAGTATTTCATAGTGTAGTTCTCAACTACCCTACCTATGACAAGGAGCTCTAGGCCTTGGTACAAGATGTTGAAAAGTGGAAACACTATTTGATGGGAAAGGAGACTATCATCCACATAAATCACCGACCACTAAAGTATTTGCAAGTCCAGAGTAAGCTACAACAAACTAGACACTATAAGTGGATGGGGTTCTTATAGTGGTTTCATTTAGTTTTCATGTACAAGAAGGGAAGCACAAACAAGTTGGTTGACATGCTTTCAAGGCCACCCACATAAAAAATTACAGTTTTGGAAACTTTGATGTGCATGGAGCCTTTCAACCACGATGCATATAGAGGCATATACAAAAGATGAGGACTTCAAGGAGGTGTTTCAACAAATGTAGAGTCGAAGTCATGCGGAAATGGTGACAACAAAGCTAACTATCATCTCTAGAATGGGTTACTCGACATACTAGACAAGCTTTATGTTCCTAAAGGTGAGAGATTGCAGTTAATTAGAGAGGCTTACACCTCCAAGGTTGTAGGGTATTTTGGTGTTGAGAAGATGGTTGCCAACTTATAGAGGTATGCGTACTTTCCATAATGCAAGAGGATGTAGCAAGGTACATTAGAGGATGTATACTTTGTTGTAACAATAAGCCTATTAACAGGAAATAGGGATTACACCCTTACATATACCCACACGTCCTTGGAAAGCATTTCTATGCCTTTGCGGGAGGTTTACTAACAACTAGGAAGGGACATGACTACTTGTTCATGGTAGTTGGTAGGTTCAACAAGATGCACATTCTCAAGCCTTGTAAAAAGACCATGAAAGGGAAAGAAGCAACAAATTTGTTCTTTGAATAGGTTTGGGTGCATTGTGGGATACTAAGGAACACCATTTCAGATAGGGACACCTGATTTCTCGGTGCATTTTGGACTACATTGTGGGAGCAAATGGACACCAAGTTGAAGAGATCTACAACATTCCATCTATAGACAGATGGATAGATAGACGTAGTCAACAAGACTTTGGTATAGCTTTTGAGGGGTTAGAATCAGAATCATCTGAAGACTTGGGATGAAAACTTGATCTATATATAACACTCTTATAAATAGCAATCCATATTTCTGATTGCAAGCCCCCTTTTGAAACTTGCTTTGGATATTTTCCACCTTCACCTTTGGATATTGTATATGGACATCAAGGAGTGAGGGAGGATCTCATAGAGGATACTTTGAGAGTGGAAAAGTTTGCTGAGATGATTAGGCAGATCTATTTGCAAGTATAGGAGATGTTGAAGAAGTTGTAGGAAAAATACAAGGCTAGGCATAATAAACATAGAATAGAAAAGTCAGAGTGAGAGATAGAGTATGGCTACAATTAAACAAGGAAAGACTTTAGGGTCTTGATAAGAAAATCAAGGCTCTATGGTATGGCCCTTTCAAGATATTGGAAGAGGTGGGAGATAATGCCTATAGACTCAGTCTACCCCCATACATGTGCATTTACTTAGTAGTGAATGTGGAAAATTTCAAACTCTATGAGCCTTCCATGTTGGATTAAGAAGAGGGGCATGTCTTATCTTCCATAGAGGACTTCGTACTAGATGCTCAAGGATATTGGTAGAGGACAATTTTGCAGAAGATGTTTAGAACTACAAGATAGGGGCAACATGACCTTTCCCAGATTGGGTTGAAAGGACAACTTCCAGGGAAGCAAAATTGGTATTCAGGGAGAAGGTAGAGGAAAAATTTCCTCGCTTCATTCAATAAAGCTTTTAGGGACCAAAAGCCTCCCAAAATGGGCAGTTATGATTCATATTCATTATATTATTTGTCATCTATCTCAATGCTTCAAAATGGAAAAATTGGAGGAATTCGCTTGTAATGGGAATATAAACGTGCATTTTATCCACACTTGATTAAATGGGACCATAATGATTCTAAAATTGAAGACTCTTAAAGTGCTTTTGTGATGTTGCGAAAATCATGATCAGGATAAAATTCGGCTAGGGTTCGAAAAAGGAAAAAATCGTAAAATTCGGTAAAAACCGGCAAAACATCAGCAAATTTAAAAAATACAAAATATATCAATTTTTTTAGTATCTAAAGGATCCACGATTTTTTTGATGATTTTTATGATTTTATTGCGATTTTTTCACGTTTCTTTTTGGTGATTTTTACGATTTTATCGTGATTTTTTCATTTTGGAAAAAAGCTCGGATAACATTGGTCAATTAAATTGCTACATGGAAAAAATTGCGATTTTTGCAACACCTTTTAGGAATAGCGGAGTATTGCAGTTATCTCTCATTTTGTGAAATTTCCCTTCCAAATAAGGATTTCATTCTGGTAGTTCTTTGCAAATAAAACAAGTGTCTCATATAAAGGTGTTAGTTTAGTAAATGAAAGTAATTATTGGTTTGTATATTCAGGTTTACCACTCATCTTTTGTAAATGAAGAAGGAATCATTCAAGCTTGTGGATGCCCTTTGCTTCCCTTGAAAAGCCACATCAGGGGTCCTGCACCAATTTCTGATCCAGGTTCTCAAATGTTTTCTCCTTTATAAATAATGCTGCACAATTTCAGCAGATTGAAGTTCCTATGCACTCTAATTAAAAAAAAAATATGAGAGTTGTGAAAAATGGGAAAAAGGAACTAGGCTGTTAATTATACGAGGTTTTCTGTAAGTGAAGGTTACCAATCTGCGTTTTTTCTTTTATCTCTGAAACAGGTAAAACTGATATTATTGATGAGGCCATCACATTCTTCCGTGCCAATGTCTTCTTCAGGAAATTTGAGGTCAAAAGTCCAGCAGATAAGCTTCTCATCTATTTGACACTGTTTATCAACATGGCTTTGAAACGGCTAGAGGGTTGCAGAACTTTGGCTGAGGGCACCAAAGCTATCATCAACTTAGGTCTGGAGAAAGTGCCAATCCCTGGGGAACCTGGCTTTCCTTTTGGAGGACTGTTTGCTTTGCCTCAGTCTCAGCAGGAAGCTGGTATGTACCTTTAGATTGTGTTATGGCTTTTATTTGAATTTTGTCTTTAAGAACGTCTTCAGAAGTTTCATAAATTTTATGGGATGTGTATATTAACGGTTTGATGTTGTCAACCAAACACTTATCAGGGGAGGGGGTGAGGGCAATCTAGAAAAAGGTAGGGGAGAAGGGGACTGGGTAGTTTTGGTGGGACAAATTGCTAACTTCTAAGACATCTATTGTAAATTAGAAATAGTGAAGGGTTGTAAATTAGGGAGAGTATTATCAACGGAATTTGACTTTTTTGTTGAAACAGTAGCACATCTTATAACTAACTAACTTATATATTTGTTGAGATTTTATGATAATATCTTTGTCATACTTGAGAAATTTAAGGTGACAAGTTCTGTTGAAGGCTGTACACGGACATATTAACAAAGGTGTTACTTATTAATATGCAGAGTTATTTCGTAATTATCTTAAACAACTCAAAGAAGAGACTAGCGGCAGATTACTGAATTGTGCATATCGACCTAATGGGACCCCTAACAAATGGTGGCTTGCTTTTGCCAAGAGAAAGTTCATGAATATTGTAGTTCCATAAAGGGCTGTGTCGAGAATTTGAAGGAAAGCCAAAGTGCGATTTGATTGAAATTCAGTGACATCAACTGCTGGAGACTTAATAGCTGCTGGTCTCTAAAATCATTCAAATACCTGCACAACCTCTGTTGAAACTTGGGCTAAGTGTTTCGGTTGTGTAGGGAAGACCACGGAAGTCGTATTTCAGAGCATTGAAAACTTTACCTTGCATCTATTTCTATATGGTTTCCCTTGTTTTGCCCAGAAAAACAAATACGAGGAATGCTCAAAGCCTCCTCTATAATTTCATTTTGAAGGTTCAGTTGGGGCCTGGAATAGCAAGATAATTGTATCATTTACTGTCTAATCTATTATAGTTTCAAAGAGGAAAATTTTCTTTTAATCTGGATGATTGTTTTCACATTTTTTAAAATCGGTTCTAAACTTCTATCCGGTTATTGAATTTTTCATGTGCTGACAAAAATTGTTATGGTAAGAAGCTTATAAATATGGCTTCATGATTTAAAACCATTTCTTTGATTGGTTGTAGCTGTGAAGGTTTAATGGGCAGTTGTTTGTTGTAGTTTCTTGTTAGGCATATTGACAAGGCGGTCGTATCTAATTGTCAGACATGTTTATAGTTTGTCTTAACTCTATTTGCTATTTTGACACATCCTGTCCGTATATTCTGTACTTAACAATACCTTACAAACCATTGATATGGCTTAGCTTGGGGATGGATTTTAAATATTTTATTGAACCGTACCTTCTACTCATTTGACCATAAGTTACGAGCGTTCTCCTGTGTGTATAAAGAGGAAAACACGAGCAATATAATTAATGTCGGCAGTCATTGAAATTCACACAACATTAATGATTGCTATAAATCTCTGAAGTTAGAGCTCCGATTAAATATTTTTTTGACCAAACAAGAATTTGCTCAACACTACGACTAATTGGTGGGAGGGGTGCAATAGTTCAAAACTCTCTCCCATATTAAAGTGGGTATTTATATGTTATTAACACAGTTTCTGTAATGAATCATACTGTTTCATGTAACAAAATCCAAAATAAGTAGATAACACAAAACAATCTATATAGATTAAAATAATGTATTGAATAATATAATATGATTGATGATTACAATTTACAATAACTTATGACGTTGTGTAAATAGACATGTTTTTTGTTTTTGTTTTTCAATAATTTGTTTTCGAATAAGAATGTGTATTTTTTTTATTGGGAAGTTGTTGCACCCTCACTGGACAGCATAACAATACAAAAAGATAGGAATATTCCAAATTCGGAGAATATACACAACTTTTCTTTGTAGATAATATACAAAATATTTTGTTATTATAAATTTTGAAAAAGACCCCTAAACTTCGATCAACTTTGCAAAACATGATAAAACTGGAACTTAATTGAAGACGTGCTTCTTGTATGCTTTCTCTTGTTTCACAGAAGATTGGGGGTACTTGTCTATGTCATTCAAGTACATGTCTTTGAGCATTTGGTGAATAGACGATTCTTTACTGTTTTCTTCAACATTTCATTAGGGGACTTTTGAGGTCTAAAGATAGGTCTCCTAAGAAATGTACAACCAAAATAAACTTTATAAGAAGCAACAGGATTCAAGATGATAATGTCAACCATGGGGATCATTCACAATTTTTGGAGTAAAAAAAGTAAAAATAATAAAATAATAAAACTATTTTTTCAACTTATCTCTCTAATGTTTTACTCAAATTTTGAGTGGGAGTACTCGTTGGATGAAAAATTTAATTTCCCATTCAAAGAGTACCCATGTTGCATACTTTCGATGGGACCCTATTACACGAAAAATGAGAAATACATGAAAAACGTGATTGTAATTACGTTTTTCATGTAATTTCTTAGATTTCGTGTCGCAAGGTCCATCGAAAGTATGCAACATGGGTACTCCTTGGATGAGGGATCAAATTATTCATCCAATGAGTGTTTCCGCTTGAAATTTGAGTAAATCCATAGGAAGATAAATTGAAAATACGAGTTGAAAAAATAGTTTTTTTGTTTTTTTGTTTATCCTTTGTTTACATCTAAATTATTTTATTATTTCCACTATTATTTTATAATTTCCTTAGGAGGTCCATTTTAGACCTCAAAAATCCCTTAATGGAGCTAATAGACAATCTGAAGTTGGAGATTGGTGATTAAAGGCTCTTAACCAAATTTGAAACTTGATTGCACATTACATTTCATTTAACGTCTAATCTTTATTTGTCTCTTATGTTGCAATAGGAACTCCATTATAATTGCTAACTCATTTTTATGATTTTTCTCCTGAGCATGAATTCTTCCTATAGCAATGAAAATAGAGGTCTTATTAGCTGCAGTAAGAACCTCTTATCTTTGAATTGTATAATGAATATCTGTATCTTACAAAGAGAGAATTGCCCTGGATTATTATGATTTACCATGCATTCCAATCCCCAAAAACTACTTAAAATCTACCGATTCAAATTCCAAACTGTCTTTTTAAAATCCTTTGCTGGTGTTGAGAACCGCACTTCCATCACAATTGAAACTGGAGAACATGGGCAAATGTAGTGAAATTGTGTAACTAACAAAGACACTCATTTTGCTGGCCAAGTTGAGGAGGTTGTGTAACTAACAAAGACATTCTCATTTTGCTGGCCAAGTTGAGGAACACCTCCTGTTACTCACTAAACATGGGCCAAGTTGAGGAACACCTCCTGTCACTCACTAAACATGGGCCAAGTTGAGGAACACCTCCTGACACTCACTAAACATGGGCTAAGGAGAGTCACTTCCTACTTAGACACTTCGAAAAATACACCAAAAATGTGCTGAGGATAAATGTCAGGTTGATGTAAGCCTCTCAAAAGCCAACCATCTAGAACCAAAGTAGGCTCTTGCACTGAAGTCACAAGAAAACCAAGTTGAAAGCAGTGCTCCATGAAATTTGAAGTGTGTGATGGTTCGGTGGATGTAATGACCCTTGGTTTCGATCCTCCTAACAAAAGTTTGATGTGCCGTTTGACTTGGTTAAATCCTGGCATGCATAACTTTGGATTGATGTGCCACTTGACTTGGTTAGATCGTGGCATGCATAACTTTGGATTAATCATAATAATACATGCATAACTTTGGATTAATCATAATAATATAATTAAGGAATTGGGAAGAACGATACGTCCTTTTTGATGTCAAGGTTCCACGGCATGAGGTTTCATCGGCCAAATGATTAGCCTATCGGCTTTGTTCCTTAAGAACATGAAAAAAACTCTAGATTCAAAGTGGCTTGTTTCTTTTTGGATTCGTAGATCCTTAAGAACATGAAAAAAAAACTCTAGATTTAAAGTAGCTTGTTTCTTTTTGGATTCGTAAAGTGAGGCTTGTTAGAGGTGCTATCGGAGGAAAAAGAGCAGTGCATGAGTCTTATAATTATTGTTGAAGCTCCAATAACAATTATTCTCGTATTCACCTCGGGTCGAGAATCTCTAATCCATGATATAGAGCTGGTGCCTCTACTTGATTGTTGGTGGCTCCACTCAGCCCCCATTCAAAATTTCTTGATTTTCCTCTTTATCAGGAACGATATCCTCCCACACTCGGTTGCAAGATGTGACCTTTGGTTATTTATTATTGTTTTTATTATTATTTGTCATTATAGGTGTATATATGTGATATCCCCACACTTCTAACAAGATGTGAATTTTTTTATTTATTAGTGTTGTTATTATAATTTATCATTATAGGTGTATATATGTGTTATCCTCCCACACCGGTTATTTATTATTGTTGTTATTATTATTTATTATTATAGGTGTATATATGTATGTTATAGTTAGTGTTTATAATTTTCCAGAGTATATTTAAACAAATTTGATGTTTATGTTTATTGTAGGGAATAGTTTGATGATGTGTCATGTTTTTTATTGGACAGAAAAATTAGTTTTCTATACATTTTTAAAATTTATATTTAAATATTTGTTTATAAATATGTATTTTTTGGTTATTTTATTAATGTTATTATTATTATTATTGATATGTATTTTTTTGGTTATTTTATTATTATTATTAATATTAATTTTTAGTTTGATGATGTGTCATGTTTTTTATTGGAAAGAAAAATTTAGTTTTCTATGCATTTTTAAAATTTATATTTAAATATTTGTTTATAAATATGTATTTTTTGGTTATTTACTAATGTTATTATTAATATTACTATAAATATGTATTTTTCGGTTATTTAATAATGTTATTATCATTATTATTATCTAATTTTAAGATCACCACATAGCCAAACACCAAATTGGTGTATGAGACCCCCTTGTTTATGGGACAAGGGACCTACCTCCAGGAAACAATTTCACTTCTAAGTCTAGGCATAGATACTCTACCCCCCTCTGGTTTTGAACCTGTGACATGCTCTTAACCATTAAGCCCACTCAAATTGTATATTATTAGGTGTGTTTATGCATGTTATGGTTAGTGTTAATAATTTCCTTATAATTAATAAACAATGTTAAAAAATGGAATGTATATTTATAAAATTGTAGGAAAAACATTTTTGTAATATTTTGATTTTTCTATTAAAATAAATAAATTTAATGTTTTGATAAAATTTTATATCTTTATTTATAAATATGTAAATTTTTAAATGAATTTTATATTTTTGAAAATCTTATCTTGTATTTTTCTTTGTAATTTTATAAAAAATATGTGAATTTTAAATGAATTATATATTTTGAAATCTTAGATTTTATTTTCTTTATAATTTTATGAAAATTGAAACTAATGTAAAACTTTTGATTGTTTTTATTTATTCAATTTATAAATATATAAGTTTATATAATTATGAATTTTCATTTTTCTTTTCTATGAAAGTTGAAATTAATGCAGATACTTTCTTGGATTGTTTCATTTAATGTCTATGAGTTGGTTCAAGTGGGGTTGTTTGGGTGATTATCAAGAATTTATTTATTTGTTTGTTTGTATGTTTGTTTGTTTTTGTTTTTTAATATCTAGAGGGGGTAAAGTATTTCACTACTCAAATCATTGTGTAGAGGTGGGTCTCTTATCACACAAACAATGAAGTCTTATACAACAATTTGGTGTTTTGCTTGGCTATGACCTTGAAATTACAATATTATTCAAGTTTTAAATACCATTATTGACAAATGAAAAACAATATTATTATTAAATCTTAATTAACTTCTTTTTTGTTTGTTTGTTTGAGCCACTAATTTATATCTTTATAGAATAAAACCCTCCAGTAATTTATTAGGAGTAACATAAATCACAAGACCCATGCCCTAGGCCATTATTAGTTAGTGCAAATAAAATAAAACCCTCCAATAATTTATTAGGAGTAAATCACAAGGCCCATGCCCTAGACCATTATTAGTTGACTTATAAGTATAGTGATGTCACCTCTCAAGAGTTGGTTCAACCTATAAGGATTGAACCATAATCACTGTTGTTAGGATTGGATAAAATAGCAGATGACCAACCTTGTGTAGATATCTTTAGAGAGAATGCTTGGCCTAGTCTACATGTATTTATTTGTGTTAGATGTGTTCATAGCTTTAATGGGGTGATGTATGTATTAGGGTTTGATTTTTATTAGTATACATTATGGTGGGGGAGAGGTTAGGTGGTTAAAGATCTTTTTAGCATAGTTAATATTTGCATAATAGTTAACTTATTTATGAACTCTAATTGTGATTAATTAATGGATTTGGTCACTTGATAAGTAACTAATATATCATTAGTTACTTGGATGCTCCTACATGACTGGTTTATTTTCTCATTTCATGATCATAGATTAGAGATAATATATATTAGAATATATTTTAAATATGTTTTTATATGCTTTTATAGAAACAACCTTAAAACTTCCATTTTGTATTCATTATTGTTGTATTTAGTAGTCCCTACAACCTATTTAAAATTTGTGATTAGACACTAATAAATTTATATATATAAGAAAGAAAAATTCAAACCTACCATTCCATATTTCTTTCATAATATAATCCACCTCTAATATTTTGTGTAATATATGTAATATGTATAATATTTTAAGGGTAAGATAAATATGTAAATGTTGTCAGTGACACAACAATTATATTATGTGATATTATATTTGATGTTGTATTATATTACACTACATAGATTGTTATGTTATATAAATTATATTTTGGCTTATGTTATAATATATGATATGCGCATTAAAGATGGAACATATAATACCAATGATACAAGTAATATTATAATAGATATGGGTACATAAGGATAAAGCAAAAATCACCACACATGATAATGAAAACTATTATATAACAAAATATATTGGTTTTTTTTGTTTTTTGTTTTTTAAATCCCTGTTGTGTATCGATGGAATCCGTAACTAGGCTTGGCTCATATTCGTGTGACATGGGGTCAATTCCATATGATACCACTATAACCTCCATGTATACCAACACAACTCACATGTAACACAATGTTAATTGAGGGTTTGAACCAACAATGTTGCAAGGAGTGCTATAACTAACGGATCTACACCTTGTGGGTGTAGCAAAGTATGTTGTTAGAATGTACACATATACACTATTTTATTATATATTTGTAGATCTATTTAATAAAAGAGTAATCAAATTTGACCAAATCTTTTAGGATTACAATTAAAATATACAATTAAATTAGTGGAAAATTTTAACAAAGTAATTTGTGAATTATTGACAATGACACAAGTCATTTATCAATTTCTTCTTCCTTGGAGGAAATCATATGTGATTATTACACATTGGGAGTAGTGTTCGACAAATATTGATTAGGATGACCACTTAGTGTGAGTGGGTAAAGTGCATGTCTAACCTATCAAGTGGGTGGGGATGTGATGTAGCCTAGCGGATTTGATTCAAACTTCAATAAATGTGGTTGTGGTGAAAGGATGTTGAGAATAATGAATGGTTGCCTCCAAAAGTGTCACTAGGACTAATTCATCCATGTGGGGTGCCTCCAACTATTGGAGTTGATTGTGTGGACTAGTTGAACTAGGACTATTGGGTGCTTGGAGGGGCACCTCCTTATTGAAGTGTGACTTGTGGATGCGGCTAGGGCATAATAGGAAGGATCAACACCATAGCATAACTAAGAGCTCAACATTTGTGGAGGTTGACTTGCTTAGTAGTGTGTTGTGTTGGTAGCTCTTATTGTCCCTGTGGACAATGTAGGTGTAAAGTACCCTTTTGTGAAACCATAATGACTTGCCAACGAGAATGTCACAACAATCTATGGGAGCAAGATCACAATCAAGTGTATGAATGAGGACCAATGAAGAGTGTCATAGAAACACATATGGGTGATGTGTGGTGACTTTGCTTCCTTGACCCATCCAAGATGATATGACTGTGGATATGGTGTGATAGGGTGTTAAAGTGATTTGACCCACAATTGGGAAACTAGTTTATTTTGGATGATGATGTCCATGATCAAAGTTCATATTTTAGCTTCGTCTAGAAAGTGTACATAGAAAGAGCTTCTCGTGCAAGACTAGTTGCTTAGCCATGGGCCATCAAGACCAACAAAGGTTTAGAGGAGCCATTGTCATGGAATTTGGGTTCTTGCTATTATCTTGCTACCATTCTTTAGGGTGAAGCTATTTGATGACCTATTATAGTGCAACAAAAGGAGAGCCTTGGAGCTTTTAGCTTGCAAGATGTGATATTCATCATTATTAGGAGCATATCTTTGATAATAAGTGTAGTGTTTTCTCTTATTGTGGCTAGTGGGGTTCATTATCTCATGATCATAACATATAGGGGAAGGAGGTCCCTTCCCATGCATGGCTTGCAAGGTTTGCTTAGCAAGCTTATTATCCTTAGTCAAGTTAACTTTGACCTTGGGTGCTAGTTGAAAGACACATTGGGCCAATGGAGCAATGGGGAAGAGTTCTAATATTTTTAATGCAAGGAAGTATATTAATGGCTGCAACACAGAGGGTATCTTTAAAATCCCTTGCTTCTACTTTAAAATCCCTAATGAATTGTCAGACTAATTATCCATTAGTTTGCCTAAGTTACCACCAGTGTACCACCAACATCCTTGTATCTTAAGGGACAACCTCCACTTGTGGATTGAGACTTTGAAATCACCCCAAGTGTTAATTAGAGGTTAGTTGGTGGTTATGAGGTGTTGGGTGTGTCTGCCACTAAGGGAAGGCTTACTTTGCAATGTCTACTTTGGTGATCATAATTTTACGTGTCCTTATTAAAATAATGGATTTTCTAGGGTGAAAAATTGATTTAAGCATGTCCTCCTTTAGGGCTTTGTTGAATTTCAGGGAAAATTATTTTGAACTTGAAAGATTATTGGATAATGGGAATATTATATGGTTTTTTAGCAGCTATTGCTATTGGAGGGTCCATTGTAGAGTTTTTTTTGGGTAGTTACCAATCACTAACATATGGCCGTCGTATTTAGCATCATTTAAGTTTGAAATCATTTTGGTAACAACAATGCAACTAACTATTCAAACAACAGTTGGTGTTGTTCCTACATCTCCTCTATAGGTATTGGAGCAATGCTTGAGTTTTATGAGTTTCATGTGCTCCTACAAGTGTTGAAAAGGGCCATGGTGTCCAACAAAATGGTGGTATATATTGGTGCTTTATAAGCTACAGGAGCGAAATGGTGTCCACAAGAAATAATTACAAGTGTGGTATTGTACCATTAGTTTTGGCTACAGTGTTGTGGGTTTTATCAATGAAAACTTCGACAAGTCTATAAGCCAATGGTACATGTGTAAAAATCAACAATTTCCTCAATTGTAATCCATGTTTGTGGAATTTTCATAGGAAACACATGGAAACAAAATGTAGAAATGAAAAGGATAGAGAGGGTAGATTGATCAATAACAAGTTACATATATATCAATGTTTTCGAAAATTGAAGGGGATGTGGATGTTCTTGCAAATTACTCGAACTATGTGGAGAGAGCTCAAAATTTAATCCAAGGCAACAAAAAACTCCCAAATAAGTCTAAAATTTTGGAACTCTTCAAATATTTTAGTTTTAAGGCTTTAATACCAACTGATATAGATATGATCGCAAATCAACACAAAAGTTACTTAGAGATAAGAAGGGAACTTAATAATAAGATTTCAAGTAACAAAGGGGATTCTACAATGTATACATACACACTATATTCTATTATATATTTATAGAATTACAAAATTTTAAGAGTGGCCATCTTTCACCAAGTCTCATAGGTTACAACTAGCACACCTACATTGGTAGTAGATGGTGAATACCAATAGCAATCACCATCCGTTAACCATACATGCATCTCTCATCTGTCAACCATAGATACATCTCTAATCTTATAATTAATAATGAAACCACTAAATTATTGGATGCTGAAGATTAAATGAAGAAATGACTATTTAATATATCCCCATTGTCCAATCTTGCATCCTCCATCCTATTTCTAAAATACAAATGCCTATTGATGTAACTAAAATATACATATTTAGTTGAGTGATGAGTTTTGACCAGGGAATTTTTGAATTTTTTACAATGACATAGGTGAAGTACAAAAGATAAACTACAAATATGTGTAACACACAAGCATCATACATGTTTGAGTCCATTCTCTATAGGAAGTCTCATCAATAAGCCCTTGTTACGAGAAAATTATCACCAATTTTTGTTGAACATGGGGAGACTGTTTTTCATTGGGATGACTTGTGTAGGGACAAATTGTGGTGATATGATGTTTCCTAGTGTATTCAATTAAAATTAAGAAGTGCAATTTTAATAAAGGAGAAGGAACATCAAGGTTGGTTACCTCCATAAGTGTATTGATATTAATTCATCCAAATTGGGATAGGTTCATCGAGGGGAACCTCCTTGTTGAAGTGTGAGACATGTGGAGGAGGTTGCAACAAAGTGGGAGGGATGGGCAATGAAGTGAAACAAAGAGTTCTGAACTTATGGAGGTTAACTTTCTCTTACATTCCTTGTAAAACGTGTAAATGTTGTAAAATCCATCATACCTTTTGCTTTCTATCAACATGGTGGGGCTTGCATTGTATCATTGAGAGGACCAATAGATAAGTGACAACATTGAGAGGTGATTGATGTGGATGAAAATTAATCAATCCAAGATGATATACATGTAGATGGGGTATGGTAGGGATTTGGGTGAGTTAACTAGCTATTGGGACATTGGTTTCTTTTAGATGTTATCCATGATAAATTATCTGCATGCTAAAGCCTATTTAGAATGTGGTTAAAAGAGATTCTTATTTGAGATTAATGGAATTCTTAGCCATAAGTACCAATTACCAACTAGAGCAACCAATATCATGGAATTATAGATCTTATTTTTCTCCAACATGAGGTTCTTCAATCACTTACTGTATTACAACAAGGAGAGGCTTGACCTTTTTTCCCCGCAAGGAAAAATATTCATCATTTGAATGGACATATCATTAATGATAGCATGGCTGGCTAGCACTGCTTACTATGTCTTGATCAAAACCATCATGGGAATGAGATTTATTTGTATGAGAATGTTGTAAGGACTACTTAATTGGTTGACTAGCCTTAGTCAACTTAGATTTTATCTTGGAAGCTAGTTGAAAAACATGATCCAATGAAGAAATGGAGAATACCTAACTCTAGTTTGATGTGAGGGAGTAAATTCAAGATGAAATTAACATGTGTCAGGAATTACACCTAAGATGTACTTAAGACGAAGGGTATCTTTAGGATCCCTTACCTCATTTGATGGA
Source organism: Pinus taeda (assembly GCA_000404065.3). Classification (NCBI taxonomy): domain Eukaryota; kingdom Viridiplantae; phylum Streptophyta; class Pinopsida; order Pinales; family Pinaceae; genus Pinus; species Pinus taeda. The sequence goes on along the minus strand of APFE030727038.1, from coordinate 249,679 downwards.
CAATTTGTGAAAGTCCCCAATGCATTTTTGCACCAACTATCCAAGAGTTCGTTTGAGTTGCAACCACTATGCTAACATCACATTGTAATACCTTGAGGGTAAAACTAATTGCAAACAACAACTTTGGTATTGATAAGAGGTTGGTTGGCGGTTGGAAGTTTTTGGGTGGTATATTACCAAGCAGGTGTTTTCTTTACAATGCATACTTTATCGATCAATTATCTATTAAGGTACATGAAATTTGAAGTAGTCTTCCAAATTACGATGTGGGTTGACTATGTTCTTGTTTAGAGCTCTTCAAGATTTCAAGATAAAAAGTTACTTCCAACTTGAAACATTGTTGGGCAATCGGTGTAAAACTTCCTAGATCTAACAATCTCAGGAATCTTACTGCAACCAGCCGAATCTACTTCTTCTAGATTGTGAATTATGTTACAAACTTATTTTAGATTTCTTCAGGAAATATCAAAGCAGATTATTGAAGCAGCCTACACCAAATTAAATATGATTTTGAAACATAGAAACTGAGCAAGGAAAATAGAAACACATAGGATAATTATTTTGGACAAAAGTCCCTGGAAAAACCCAATGTCGGAAAACAAGTGCAACAACTCTAAGGGTTTATTATTATTAAGCAGTGGCAAAATCTAAATACATCACTAAATACCTCATGGGGTTATTCAGTTACATAGAGAAATATTGACAGAAGCTTTGTGAGTTTTACCTCACATAATCACTGAGAAATCCTGGTTGATGCAACCCCAAACTGTCTGCCCCCTGGCTTTTCTGGATGCCTCTATGCAGTGTTTGCGTCAGCCCAACATCAATCTCTCTGGGCACTGCATCACTTCTCTGGCTGGTCAATTTGCTGCCTAGGAAATTCGATTTTGCCTCTCGGTCTCACACCCCGAATCCTGGCTTCTGAAAATCGAATTCCTCTGCAGAATTCATACTCCTCTCTCTCCCTCTGCGTTGGTTCTGCGCTAGCCTCTACATCAAGGCTTCTATATTACTCACTCCCTCTCTTTGCTGATGTATCTTTGGTTGAGAATCTCTCTCTCTGGAAGTTGCTATCCCTGCCCCTCAACTGCAAGAGATCTCCTCAATCTATTTTTCCTCCTAAAAACTTCTCACTTTAGAAAATTGAATTCCTCTATCTCTTTGTGTGTTTTCCGAACGACCCTCAAGCCCATTCTTATATTTTCATGTTGGACAACCAACGACCTAGATTAAAATATAATAAAAGGCTTAGATCATTTTGGCTTGATCCACGGCTTTTTCTAGAAGTTTCACCCTTGAATAGATTAATACCCATTAATATTTTAATTTTCCTAAGTTTAGACTTATGAATCCCATTAAAAATATTAATTATTTTAGTAAAACCACTTATGGGTGGAATTTCCCAAAAAGTTTTCTGGGTTCTTCAGAGTACCCGCGCCCAAGCATCCTTGCAAAATTTGAGGCCTAGATCACATACGATGCTACCCCAAATCAACAATGGGGATATTAAATAGTAATCATGGCCATTGTCATTTGAAGTGGCTTTGTTGTAGAGTCTATGGTTGGGTGGTCACTCTTTGTTGAAAAATGACCATCATATTTTGGAAACCTATTTGTCCCACAATAGTTTTGGTGATGCCACTTCTCCATACGACTCTATGCAAGCTAGAGCCCTAAGTTTCATTGAAGTCATAGTGTTGCAACTGGTCATGGAATTTAACACAAAATGATAGTATATGTTGTTTCAAAGCCATAAAATAGTTCCACTAGTCATAGTAATAAATGGATAGACATGAAGAAAATCATAACATGGTGCCATATTGTAGTGTTTGGTTTCTATTCTATGGGTTTAATTGGTGGTACATCAACTACCTTATTAAATGTTATTTCAATTTATGTTCGTGGAATTTTCATTGGAATTGCAAAATAAAATGCAGAAAGAGAAAAAATGGAGAGGGCAACCCTAACAATAATAAGTTATCTATGTGTCGATGCCCTGAAAACACGAGTTGGTGATGTCAATGTATTCACAATTTTTTTTAAGACACTTGGAGAGCACTAAAAGAAGGGTCACAAGGAAGAAGAAAACCCTTTAAAAAGTTGAAAGTGTGGAGAGCTTGAAAATCCCCAATCTTATCAATTGACATGACACTAGAAAATTATGTGAAAATGGATCATACATAAGAAGAGAAAAAACTAGATATAACTAGCCCTCACTTTGGGGCGAGCCTATATTATTTTCTCTAAATTTGTGGTTTTTTTAGAAGAATATGTTTTGATCATAATACAAAATCCATTGGAGGCACACTAATGATTCTACGACCGATAAGAACCAATTGAACCTCCATGGTTGCACTATATAAGGTCAATAGAAATGATTATAATGTTCTTGATCTCAAGCTCAACAATACAGTCGAATCTAATAAATCAAAGGTAGCTATTAAGATGTGTTAGAGCTACTGGATCACCTTTGCTACTTCTTGTAATTCATTGAACACCTTTGTATGCAAGACACTTGAAGGCATTACTCAAAGTAGATAATCACATTCCTCTAGTATGCTCAAAGGCTTTCTTATTCCAATCATCTATATCTCTCAAACATTACTCTATGGTGTTTTTAGTAGAATATGCATGAATGCATTTTATCTTGACAAGATAGGAACTATTGCAGGTCAGTGCTCGACCGACACACCTTCCTTACAATGACATGCTAATTGAATGGGTCTTTGAGGCGTCGAGATACCTTTTTCATTCACTTTGTAGGGTATTGTCAAATTTATAGAAAGTGTGAACTAATTTAGTGAAGTAAATTTGAGATTTTGGCATTGTGTCAACGTTACTCCAAAATTTCCAAAAGAAGAGATGAGAATGGTACACAAATTGGGGGATAATAGAGGTGTCATTTTTTGGGTGGCAATAACTTTGGAACATTTGATGAAAGTGTTAATAGAAAAGAGAATGGAGCACTTCTAAGTGCTTGAAGGTTGATGCATAAGTTTTGAGTGAGCAAGAAGTGGAAGAACTCTTGTAAAGTTGTACACCATAGCAAGAGCTTCACACTTAGGGGTAGTGTTATCCATGGCAGAGGTTATCTTTTGGCTAGCAAACTAGAACAACCTTAATTCAGTCATTGTGGGGTTGAGCAACTAGAATGTCGACGAGGAAATTGGAAGTATTGGTATGGATGTGAAATATTACTTATGAGAATTCTAGAAAGTTCTATGTTTTTTGGATGCCGAAAATAGTAATTGTTTTTAATTTTGTTTAAAAAAGTGGTGATACTAGTATATTTTTTCTGGAGTTAGTATTTTGACATTTTGAATTTGTTAGCTAAGTATCTAATTTTATTTTTATTTTATTTTTAATTTTTAATTTATTTATTTTTTAATCCCTTTGGCTTTATTTACCTATTGATTGTTTAAAAAAATAATACTTGTCATTTCTAACAATATTAAAATTGTCATATATCATTTTTATTTTAAGTTCAGATTTTTGATCAAATTATGTATTATAAATTTAGGATGTCATACAATTTAAATAAAATACAAAATATTGTTGTAGCTAAACACTGTTAAACATTTAGAAAAATAATATACATTTAAAAGATAGCTACAATGAAAAATCATATACATTTTGGATTTTTTTAAGAACTCAAAATGATATATCATTTTTTTTTAAATCATAATTAACAAAAATTAGCAGAGATTTTTTTATTTTTTTAAACATATCTATCACTAAAATAATAATTCACATTAAAATGAAAGTAAAAATATATCATCATTTTTTAGACTTGTACATATAAATTTGATTTTTTTGACCCACTAAAAACCAAAGTCTTGTGGATCACTCAAATGGAATGTAAAAACATATATCATATAATATAATAAAAATATATCAAAAAATTCATTATATTTATTTTAAATATAAATTTTAAAAAGAAAACATTACATTGGAAATTATCAATAATTTGTCAAATTAAATATATTATACAATAACAACTTAAAACTAATCAATAATATTAAAACCGATTAATAAATCAACTAAACCAAATTCATCATTTTCTTAACATAATTATGTTCTTTCATTGGGTTTGATCCATTCCAAACCATGGAGGCTACTTTGCCATTTTTGCCATCTTCTTATACTTTATTGATGGCGGGAAAATTGATTTTCCTTGTCAGTTCATCCCCTCAAGCCATAAACAATTAGAATTATCTCAGACTAAACTCTTTGACTTCATAATCTGCACTTTTTCCAAAGAGTTTTTTTATAGGAACTGACCATGGTTAGCGGAACTTCTTCAACATGCAAACCAACTATTCTACAAACTACGTTTCTGCTTCGCAGATCAACCCTTATGTTCCACACATAGGTATATAAGTAAAGTTTAATATAACAAAATTTTTCCTGATTTATGTAAAACAAAATTTTTCCTGATTTATGTAATATTTTTTATAGGGTTAAAATGGATGGAATTTATTCATGGCATTTTCCTATGGTATTTGTTTTTATGTTGGCAGGGATAATAAAATAGGATTTCTAGAGTCTATTAAGCCTATTAAAAAGCATAGAAGCTGGGCCTGTGGGGCCTCTCAGTTATTTATATGTTTGATCTTTGTTGAGAATTTGATCAAGCCTGTTTTACTCTGATTCCAGGGACAAAACCCTGAATTTGTTTAATAAATCCACAAGTGTGCTTCAAAGTTCAGTGGAGTAACTCTGTTGATGACCAACCTTGCATCTCACTGGCAGTGATTTTTATGTTATCATTCTAGCCTGTATTATTTGCCGCTATTAATTAAATAAAGTGGCTGCGTTTCAGATCCCTTTGTATTCTTGTTCTTGCTGAGAGTATTTTTAATCAAAACATTAAAATGTGCCAGATCTGGAATTTTTTTTAACATTCTGGATCTTACAGTGGTATTAGAGCATCCTGCAAGCCGTGAAGTTTATTAGAAAAAAAAAAACCATCATTTTTGTAGAGTGTCGTGTTGATCAATCTCTGGCGGTGTTTTGGCACTGGGTCTTGGGCATTGGGTTTTGGTTTCTCTACAGGATATTTATGACTAAGTGACCAGACTAAGATTAATACATGTAACTGTGGCAACCTGTAAGAATGCTGAGAGCCCATTCTAATTTCGTTTAATTGCAGTACAGAGGGGCTTGGTCGCATGTTGGGATCGTCTACCTTGCAGGATTGAGGCCGCGGTGCCACTAGCAGCAGTGTTGGGTGATACCGTAACCGATTTTCTTATCCCCGTGGGCTGCTTCAGCTAAAGTCCTAAGGGGCGATCCATCGACTTTGTCAAGGGGTCACTAGTCAAAGCCTTGTTGGGGTCGCTTGCCAACCTAGGCCATTCATCGCAGTATGGTCTAAGGTCCTGGTTTATCCGCACGTCAGGCTACAGCCATTAGGGCTCGATTGCCGGAAGCCACGCCCATAGTCACAGGTACCAGGGAGGTCGAAATTAATCTTCTGCCGAAGGCCATATTCTATCCATATTGATAGATCAGACCTGTGTTTCCTGAAGGTGTCCAACAATCAGAGGAGCTGAGGATTATTATTAATCATTGAATCACCAGGAGCATGTTAGAGCCGAGAGCTTGTTATCTACAACAATTTGAGTTTTGTTCAAGTGGCAGAGTTCATCACTTAAGCTATAACCAAGGATCATTACTACATTTGCAGGTCGAAGGGGTCAACTAAAAATTCCCAGGTTTCTCATTGGTATTTTACATTTTTCTTGTCCTTAGCTGCCATCCAAGTGTTTGATAAAAGTTGTCTAAGAGAAATACGCCGCACTAATAACATGCGTGTGTTGTTGAATTAAAATGTTTAAAAGTTAAGCCTGATACTTGTATGCCGTAGCTTTGTAAACCTGTGATATGAGAAGTTTAAACCTCCATGTAAATGATGAATGTAATTTGTAAGGGATAATTTATTCACATGCGTGTGTTGTTGAATTAAAATGTTTAAAAGTTAAGCCTGATACTTGTATGCCGTAGCTTTGTAAACCTGTGATATGAGAAGTTTAAACCTCCATGTAAATGATGAATGTAATTTGTAAGGGATAATTTATTCAAGCTAAATGTCTAGAGGGTATAGTTGAGTTAATGCACTATAGTCTATCTTTGCTGGTCACAATGATTGCTAGAGTATTGTCATAGCTAATTGTTGTATAGTCAGGGTTTGATTGTCATGGAGGCTAAGTATTGAGATTCATAATGTCATCACTTTAGTTTTGGAAACATCATAGGAATCAACATAATAATACATCAATTGATACAAATACTTTTGTGGATAAAAAATGGGAACAACTTAAATATTAGAACATTAGGCCTCTCTTGGAAGCTCCATGTTATCCTTCAACAGTGAAAGGATATCCGGAAGGAAGATATAAAAAGTAGGTGTCTCTTCGCACTTGGATCTGAATTGCAACAAACAAAGTCAATGATAGATCTTCATAAGTTGGAGGAATTAGACACATTTCTATCCAGGGTGGGGCAACTAGAATGGAAGAAACTCAATTGGGCTCTCAAGCCATCCATGCTTACGTTAATACAACCCAAATTCTGGGAGCATCCTTGTGAGGAGGTCAAAGTCACAGTTGCCTCTTGTCTCAGTAGAATCATAGCCTTAACATTGCCACTACCACCTTACAATAATGATATCATAAGGGAGATATTGCAACTGATAGTAGAAACCCTTCAAGGGCTGAACAACACCATGATTCCTGCCTTTCAGAAGCAACACAAAATTCTAGAACTCGTGGCAGAGTTCAACTTTGGCACATTCATGCAAAATCTGGAATGTGAGGACTTAATATTTCTGGTGCTCCAGAACTTTTACACCAACATTACATCAGCTCATCTAGACTGTGTCAAAACAAGCATGCAAAAGATTATATCATTGCTTTTAAAAGACACTAAGATCCAAACTGTTGATCATTTGGAGAAAGGAATTAGTTGTATCACCAATTGCCTATGATCTAGTTGAAAAGTTAGTCATGCAAAACATAAAATTGCTCAAAAGAGTGCTAACTAGGAAGGAGAGGAAGAGGATTGATGGAGGAAGCAAGAACAAAGAAAATAAAACTTGTAGCAAGAATGAACTAAGAAGGAGAGAACTATGCTTTATCTGCAAGGGACCTTGGGCACTTAACCATTCATGTCCAGGTGAAAGGAAGGAGGCAACGAGGACAAAACAAAATGATATTCATTCAGATCATGAGGATTCATCTGAAGGATCCGAGCAGTGAAGTGCAGATGGTGAGCAGTAGCACAATGTTATTCAGAGAGACTTGTAGGACAAACTGATGATAATAAGTTAGCTTGACAAAGTACATGGGGAAAGAAATGAGGTAATTACTCCTAACAATGTGGTAGACTCTTGTAGAACTAAGTCCATAGATCTCCAACATGACATCCATGAAGAGTATGAGTAATCAAGTGGAAATAAGAGTCCACAAGTGCATCCATGTTTGACAAGTAGAGAGGATGGATGACCAATTGTCCCCATAGGTGGAGAAGGCGAGGAAGAAGACATTCAAGGAGACTTAAGTGAGGAGCCAGTAATGGTAATCTGGCATGATGAACATGATCTTAAGGGGCAACATGACAAATATAGTATGTAGATTAAGCCATTTCTAGGGAGTTGGTCAAAGTTTCAAGCTGGAGCTATGATAGTTGAGCATCCGGTGCAAACAGATACAAAGGAATTCAACAAGGCACCAGAGTTGCCAGTAGTGGACTTTCAAGAAAAAATCATGCATTTCAAGACATATCTTATGATGTTGAAGCAAAGAGTATAGATAGTCTGAGATATTGTCTTACAGGGGAATAGGGAAGTTGAGGAGCTCATAGGGGTATGCGTCGAACTAACAAATAAGCTGTCTAGTGTTGAGGAACAACTCAAGTCCCCTCACAAGGCAACAAGAGGAATACAGTTGGGAGTTCCCGAGCAACCCTCTATAGGAGTACATAGATAAGTCTTGTTGCACTACCCACCCGCCTTTATACATTGAAGAGAGAAGGGAAAAGTTCGTCAAATGGATCATGTTGGGTGACCGAGTGGAGCAGTATGAGTTGAGCATCAGGCAACATCAACATAGTAGACTTATTCCACATGCAGACATTCATGCATTAGATCCTTCCCACGGGATGGACTGGCAAGAGATTATGAGTTGGAATTCTATTGATGGGATGATTCCTAGGAGGATACCCTTAACCAAGTGCATACTGTAGCTTGGGCCCTTAGGCACAGGGAATGATGGAGGGCTGAGATGGTATCATAACCCACAGGTCTCGGGACTTAGGTGGCATTGGGATCTAGGTGAACCTATTGAAGGTAGGATTGGATGGAGGATTGTTTGGGATCCAGGTATTGAAGGATCCATTCAAGATCATTTAGCATGGAGGCATGGAATAACACACTAGTTTGTTAAAATTGGCAACAAGGGCCAAACTCCATGTGGGTCATCTTATTTATGGTAGCTGATATTTTTCTTGGATCCCTCTCATCGAGAGGTATGGGATTGATCTAAAGATCATTCGATTCCGATAAGTATTCATGAAGATATGAATTTATTTGTGTTATGGGACAATTCGTCAAGGTTGGCCAACAACCAAATAACCCCCACGTGTGCTCAACGTTTTAGTATAAAATGAGATGACTTGATAGTCATTTGGACACACACTTCACTTTTGATTTCTCTCCACTTGTTTTGGGTTTTAGTGGAAGAGAAGTCTAAGAGGAGGAAGCCCTAAATGCAGTAAGGAAGGAGCCTAAAGCTTGAAGTCTAAACGCAGTCCTAGATGATGCCCTAACAAGGAAGACGTAGTCATGTTGTGAAGAAGAGATGCCCTAATCATCTACGCTATCAAGGAAGACTGCCCTCACCTATATGTTGTCTAGTAAAGAGGCTCCCTAACTCGCTGTTTTAAGGATGCCCTAACCAGCAAAGAGGGGCAGAACAACGTGGTGTTTTAGGACTGTTTCTAGGGTATGTTTGAGGGCTGAATTGCTGTGAGGGAAGGCCGTGACAACTCCCTAGAGGCCCGAGGCAAGGAGAGGCTGGTTCAGCCTGCGTGGAGGTGTCTTGGGTATAAGGAAGGGCAACATATGATGTTGAAAGTGGGCCGCAGGTCCTAACTCTCTTTGGAGGGAAGCATGGAGTTGTTTAGGGGCTATCTATGCCCAGCACAACAGCCAAGGGTGCCAACACCTCTTCAAGAGTAGGCCGCAGTCAAGGAGGGTTGTTTTGGTGGCTGATCAAGGGTTATTACAACAGGCAAATATGCCCTAACCAGTCACAGACATTACAACAATGACTTAGACTTGGAGCAGCAATTGTGATGTGTGTTGGATCCGTTCTTTGGGTCAGTTTGGATCAGATTATTGGAGACTCTGTGGGAGCCAAATTGGTGGCTTGACAAGCAACATGGTACATGGGACAATAAGTACATGGTGCAACAATGGCACTTGAGACAACAAGTACATGGTGCAGCAATGGTACTTGGGACAACAATGATACTTGGTGCAACAATGGTTCATGGTGGTGCAATGGTACATGGTGCAACATTGGTACAAAAATGGGAGCTGCAATGAGTACATGTTGTACAGTGCAACATAGTGCACATAGGAGCAGCAATGCATAACATAGCTTAGCATAGTACAATAATACAATGATGGGTACATTCATGATTAGTGAAGCATGATGAGATGCAGCATAGTGATGATGGGTGCAGCATGGTGCAACACAATGAGGTGCAACATGATGAGGAGGAGCAGCACAATGATGGGTGTAGCATGGTGATGGAGTCACCTTGGAGAATCAGTTGAAACAACATATCTTCAACTGAGTTCAGCTACCTCATGTATCATCTTCTTAGAGATGATCTATGCTCTTATTTAGATAAGTCAAAGTGTTGACTTCTATTGTATATGTACTATCTCTCTCTGTGTTGAACTATTGAAGAACATATAAGAAGAATTGATCAAGGGTTCCCCTACATTGGGGTTTGTCCCTGACTAGCGCCACATCTTGTGTTCTCTTGTCTTGGCTTGTCTTCTGCGATTTATGTTTATTTTCTATCTGCAATTTACTATTATGCTGTTGTGATTGCTAATTTGGAAAAGAAATTGAGCTAACTATGAAAATTGAAATAAATTGCTCTAAGCATAGAACATACCCAAATTAACATGGTATCAAAGCTGAGGTGAAGACAAAGCCTAAGCAAGAGTGAAAGAGAAATCACCAAATATAGTTGGGAAAGGACAAAAGGATCAATGGATTCCTCATACCTCTTCAAATTCACCAAGGGTGAAGTCGAAGCAAAGAATATTATCAGAGTGGCGCAACGGAAGCATTTGATGGCCTACCTAAAGATCACTTCAATGGGAAGTCCGGATCTAAGGGTGGAAGGAAAGGCAGATGCCTTGCTTGTAATAAGTTCGGCCATTATGCGAAGGAGTGTCCAAATGGTAAGGACACATCACTTGATGATGATAACAATCATTCCAGGGACATCTTCAATGATAGGAGGAATGACAGGTAATGCAGGTCATCAAGGAAATAGCCGACTCTTCATAGAAAGCAAGGAACCCCAGGTATGAAGAATCAAATGTTGTTTCTGATAAAGATAAAGTAGCATTATCTTATATTGGCCCTCTCCTCCAGACTCTTTGGGAATCTGGCTTATTGATTGTAGTGCTTCTAGGCACTTCATCGAATAGAAGGGTGCACTCTCTAATTTAGTAGAAATGGAAACAATCATGGGATTATACTTGGAGTCAATGCCACCTATCTTGGAAAGGGTGTAAGGAATGTTACCCCTCAATTGAATGAGGGTAACCCAATCATTTATAAGAATCTCTTTATGATCCTGATCGCAAGAAGAACCTAGTGTCCATTTCGGCAATGGATGTCAAAGGTTTCAAGGTGGTGTTCATCGATGGAAAGGTATGCGTTTGAAAATAGAATTTTCAAAGATGCTTTTACTTATGGGTTCAGGGTTGACAATTTGTATAAAGTTGCAGGATGGTCCATTGGGGACCATGTCAGTTGACACATCTCATCTATAGCACCAAAGGTCTACTTATTACGGGGCCCTACCTGATGTGAGTCAGATGGTGTCAAGGATGCCTGAATTCAAGAAGAGCATGAAGGTACATGTCTGAGATGTACCGAAGGGAAAATCTTACAAGGGGACCATTCCCTTCATCTAGCAGGTCCATAGGTTTGGAACAACCTGAGGGGTTTGAGATTCATGATCAGGAATCTCATGTATGCAGGGGGAAGAAAGCCCTCTATGGCTTGATGCAAAACACCCCGGGCTTAATATGAGAGGATTGATAGCTGTCTGATGAAGCTGAGATTCACTAGGAGTGAACTTGATCCAAATCATTGCTTGAAGGTTGTGGATGATAGACCTCTCATACTGGCACCTTATGAGGACGACCTCTTTCTGACAGGTGCAGAGCCTCTCACTTGCAAAAGTAAGAGGGAGTTGGATTCCGAATTTGGAATGGTGAACTCCAAGCCCACTACTACCTCGATGGAGATTAACTTTTAGAAGTTATGTGGTAGGGATGCCGGACCTGATTTGGGAAATGCCTCTGAGTTTCATAAACTCATTCTAGCATTGATGTTCTTGGTGAACTCTCGTCTGGACATATGTTTTGCAGCTAGCATGTTGAGCTCATATTTGGTTGAGCCTCATTGGATTGATGCGAAGAATAATTTGAGATATCTTTAGGGCACAATCTCCACAACCAGAAATGTGAAGCTGCATGATTATTTTGATGCTGATTAGGCAGGTAGCGTGGAGGATTGCTAGAGCATTTCTGGGTGTTGTTTCTCTTTTGTTTCTATTCGATATCCTGGATGAGTAGGAAGCAGACGACGGTTGCTTTGAGCACCGCTGAGACTGAATACATAGCTACGAGTATGATCTCGTGTGAAGCTGTCTAGTTGTGGGAGCTCTTCAGTGAGATGTTTGTGCACATGATGGATACCACCGTGATCTTCTGTGTCAACCAGAGGGGGATTCGATTATTGAGGAACCGTATTCTATGATCGCTCCAGCATATAGACATCAGGTACCACTTTATCTAGGATATGGTACATCGATGAGCAAGAAGGTTCCATCGCATTGGGACTGATGTCCATGTCGCAGACATTTCGTCGAAGCTCCGGGGAAAGGTCAAATTTGTGACTTTTCGAAAACAACTTGGAGTCGTTGAGAGACCCTCTTATGAGGGTCCTGTATGATGCATGCATTGAGCTCTGGGAGCTCCAGGTGGCTTGGGGTACTTCTTGGAGCATCAAGCGACCATAGGGTGACTCACCCTCCCCTAGTGGTGCACTGTGTACAGGGTGAATGGTTCAGCCTTCCCTGTGATACCCCGTGGCGACTTATGGACAGGATGAGTGGTTCTCCTGTCAAGGCATCCTACCCATGTAGTCTGGGACTCATGGGAAGTACCTCTCATTTGGCCAATGAGTAGGGCAATGGGGTTAGGGACCATAGTAGTACCGATGGATGCATCATGTATCTACTGTACTCCCTATGCTAAGATGATCGACATTGATCTGGGATCAATTGGAAGTAACTTCGGGTCAGTAAGAGTGATATAACTCACTCTCTTTTGGCACTGATCTGGGATCAATAAGAGTGATATAGCTCACTCTCTCTTGGAACTAATCTGGGATCAGTATGAGTGGGTTGAGACACTCTCTTTTGATATTGATCTGGGATCAATATAAGTGGTTTGAGACACTCTCTTGTGATATTGATATGAGATCAATGAAACTGACTTTGGGTTAGTGAGAGTGATATAAATCACTCTCTTTTGGAACTGACATGGGATCAATGAGAGTGCTATGACACCCTATCTTCATATGGGATTGACTTCGGGTCAGTAGAGAATGGTATGAGACATTCTCGATCAATTCTTCTTCTTCATGGTTCAACAGAGCAGAGAAATGCAGGGCACTGATGGCAGAGATAGTATAGTCTGGCAGATAGATCAACAGATGGAGTTCTCCCTAGTTGAGAGGGAGTGTTAAAATTGGCAACAAGGGCCAAACTCCATGTTCGTCATCTTATTTATGGTAGTTGATATTTTTTTTGGATCCCTCTCATTGAGAGGTATAGGATTGATCTAAAGATCATCCAATTCCGATAAGTATTCATGAAGATATGAATTTATTTGTGTTATGGAACAATTCATCAAGGTCGGCCAACAACCAAATAACCCCCACGTGTGCTCAATGTTTTAGTATAAAAGGAGGTGACTTGATAGTCATTTGGACACACACTTCACTCTTGATTTCTCTCTACTTGTTTTGGGTTTTAGTGGAAGAGAAGTCTAAGAGGAGGAAGCCCTAGATGCAATAAGGAAGGAGCCTAAAGCTTGAAGTCTAAACAGAGTCCTAGATGATGCCCTAGCAAGGAAGACACAGTCATGTTGTGAAGAAGAGATGCCCTAATCCTCTATGCTATCAAGGAAGACTACCCTCACCTATATGTTGTCCCAAGGGTGACCCTAACCGTAGTAAAGAGGCTCCTAACTCGCTGTTTTAAGGATGCCCTAACCAACAAAGAGGGGCAGAACAACGTGGTGTTTTAAGACTGTTTCTATGGTATGTTTGAGGGCTGAATTGCTGTGAGGGGAGGTCGAGACAACTCCTTAGAGGGTCGAGGCAAGGAGAGGCTGGTTCAACTTGCGTGGAGGTGTCTTGGGTGCAAGGAAGGGCATCGTATGATGCTGTAAGTGGGCTGCAGGTCTTAACTCTCCTTGGAGGGCAGCATGGAGTTGTTTAGGGGCTATCTATGCCCAGGACAATAGCCAAGGGTACCAACACCACTTCAAGAGTAGGTTGCAATTAAGGAGGGTTGTTTTGGTGGCTGATCAAGGGTTATTACAGCAGGCAAATATGCCCTAACCAGTCACAGACATTACAACAATGACTTACACTTGGAGCAGCGATTGTGATGTGTGTTGGATCCGTTCTTTGGGTCAGTTTGGATAAGATCGTTGGGGAATTTGTGGGAGCCAAATTGGTGGCTTGACATAGCAGCATGGTACATGGGACAACAAGTACATGGTGTAGCAATTACGATGCAACAATAGCACTTGGGATAGCATGGTACATGGGACAACGAGTACATGGTGCAACAATCATGGTGCAGCAATGGGACTTGGGACATCAATGATACTTGGTGCAGTAATGGTTCATGGTGGAGCAATGGTACATGGTGTAGCATTGGTACAACAATGGGCGCTGTAGTGAGTACATGTTGTACAGCGCAACATAGTGCACACAGGAGCAACAATGCATAACATAGCTCAACATAGTACAACAATACAATGATGGATGCAATCATGATTAGTGAAGCATGATGAGATGCAACATAGTGATGATGGGTGTAGCATGGTGCATCACAGTGAGGTGCAACATGATGATGAGGAGCAACACAATGATGGGTGCAACATAGTGATGAAGTCACCTTGGAGAATTAGTTGAAGCAACATGTCTTCAACTAGTTCAGCTACCTCATGTAACATCTTCTTAGAGATGATCTATGCTCTTATTTAGATAAGTCAAAGTGTTGACTTCTATTGCATATGTATTATCTCTCTCTCTCTGCTGAACTATTGAAGAACATATAAAAAGAATTGATCAAGGGTTTCCCCACATTGGGGTTTGTCCCTAGCTAGCGCCACATCTTGTGTCCTCTTGTCTTGGCTTGTCTTCTGCGATTTGTGTTTATGTTCTATCTGCAATTTACTATAATGCTAATGTGATTGCTAATATGGAAAATATATTAAACTAACTATGAAAATTGAAATAAATTGCTCTAAGCATAGAACATACCCAAATTAACAGGTTTGTATGGGATCCTGGTATTAGTATACAGATACTTTTGTTGTGGATAGAAGTGGATTGCTTGAGGGAAAACAATATTTGGGCGAGAGAATTTGTAATATTCCCTTTTCTTGATATGGTCAAAATGGACAAAATTTACCCATGGTATTTGCCTTTGTTTTTCGAGGGAAAATAATAAGATAAGATTTCTAGAGAGTCCATCAAGCCTATTAAATGGGATAGACGCTAGGCCTTTGGGGCATCCTGAGTTATCTATCTATTTTTTCTTTGTTGAGAACTTGGCGATGCTAGTTCTAGTCTGATCCCAGGGACGAAAACCCCGTGGGTGAATTTGTCTGGTGGATCCATCCAGGGTCCACAAATGTGCTTCAGAGTTCAGTTGGCTGAGTCTTGGTTGAGTTTGTTGATGAGCAACCTTGCATGCCATTGGAAAAGGTTTCTATGCTAATCATTCTAGCACGTGTTATTTGCAATTATTAATTAAATAAAGTGGCTACATTTCAGATCCCTTTGTGTTTTTGTTCTTGCTGAAAGTTTATTTTAACCAGAACACTAAAGTGTGCTAGATCTGTTAAAATTTTTAACATTTGAGATCTTACAACTTACCTCCCTCAAAAGAGATTCCCATAAAAGGACAATCTCTACATTCCTGAATAGAATCAACACATCAGTCTCAGGTCCCCTCTAGCTCACCTTTACACATTCCAAATTTTGCTAAACCTATACAATTCCGAAGTGCTGGATTTCTGGATGGTGTTGTTCGAGAACAAGTTGATAGATGCCAACAATGTAATAGAGTTAGACATGTGAAAGATCAATGTTTTGATCTCAACCCCTATGAGTGTTATGGAAAGTGAAATCATCATGCAAATATATGTTCCAGAAAGAAGACTGCAAGAGAGAAGCTAAATTTCGGATGGATTGCTTCTTGGGATTGGACGAAAACATCCAAGAATATTTATAGGTCATACCAAAGGATATGTTCGAGAGTGATGACCAACCTGACTGTGATGAAGAATACTTTCACCGTGTATCTGATAAGGGGGGAATTGTTGATGGTCTACTCCAAGTTCGAGTTCAAGATGTTTAGCGAGCCTGAGTAAGAGTTGAGATGATTGTGTTGAATGATCACTTCCATATTTGGAATTGTTCGAGGCACTGATGTGATAGTTCCAGAGTTTGTGGTCACCTTAAAACCACCTTTTTTGTTGTGAGAACTGCTATGAAGGTTCCATAATTGGTGTTGGTTGAGACCTTGAGTTCTCCCATATTGGTTTGTGGTCGTCCTTAAGAACCATTTCCGAAGGACATTCAACTCTTCACTGAGATGCATTTTTTCATTTTGAACTCTCATTCTTGGACTTTGGTACATCCTTTTAGATTAAGGGGGGAATGTTAGACAACTAATCCTCAGGGTTAAAGACAGGGTTAGTTTGAGTAGTTATTGGAGTCTAAAACAACCCGGAAACTAATTCAACTATTTCCTGTATGTATTAATATGTACAATGTATTGAGACAATATTTAATATACAATTTATTTGGTTTCCAATTTGATTGTCTTACAAATCTCAAATGGCTGATCTCCTTCCTAAGCTTGCTTGCAATGGGGACTTACCTTCTCGATCAATCTGTTGAATTGATTTTCTGGTCACAAGGCTTGCAAAGTCACTACATATTTCTAGCGGTGTTCCTTTTCCATCAAAGATCACGCATTGGTCAAAGTTTATTTCTATTTCCAACACTCGGTGCTGTGGAATTTCTGGAAAATCGATCCCTTGTCCTTCACTTTTGTAATTCGGAGATTTAACTCTGGCTTATGATTTCATCTGGTGCATTTACAAATTTGGGGTTTTCTTCATACACTTTTAACTTGGGTTCTTTGATGTCGTTCTCTTCGACTACTGTGAAGGATGCTGCCACTTCACCGCTACGACCTTGCCAGTATCACTTCAAGCTGTTCCTTGCAGGATTCTTCTAAGTCTGATTCTTCTAAGACTTAAGGACTTATGCATAAATTGGAATCTCTTGCAGAGCCTCTATCGAATTTCAGAACTGGAACTTCCCACAAAATTTCTACCCAGTTCTGCACCCTGAACAAATTAGCACTTCGTTATTTCTCTTACAATCATTCACATAGATTTGACTGCCTTCTATCAAGATTCTTGTACAGTAATAAATAATCATTCTCATTATCTAAACATCCACTAGATATCAATGTATTCATGCATAAACACACACAATCAACGCACAACAATTGATGAATTCCTTTTCTCATTAATAAACACCAAAACTGTAAATAAAAATACGGATCTATTCTCCTATGGCCAAATCAGACCCTATGGCCAAGTCTATCTTTTAGTGGACAACTCTACTCCTAATGCCCACATGCTTACAATTTAATAGAAACATGCTATTATTTCCAACTCACTAAACGAACCCCTATACTTTTGCAACTGTTTCTAATAATAAAATTCGATCCTATCTCCTTTAGTGCCTCGCTTATTCGAATATACTTGAACTACTACAGAATTTTGGTTACATGAATTAATTCTTTTATTAACAATCACCATCTATCTAGAGCCTTCTAGAATTCTAATGTAAACTATGAAAATTTACAATATTTTACAATGGAAATCCCTCTCTTGGGCAGATATCAAGACCCTAAGGCTTCATCATTAATACAAATGTTTTAGGTGAGAATATGCTCTTGCATCAGATTCGAGAATATGCTCTTGCATCAGATTCTCACAGTAGAAAGGTTTCATGAACTCCTATTCATGTGTCTTCAGTCTTCAATCTTCCTGGATCACAAACCTTGTTCTGTAGTCCTACATACATTCTTCCTTCAAAATATTTCACAGTGAAAGTGTTCAAACATTTGGCTGTATTCTTCCTTTTACTGTACATTCTCTTGGAATGTTTCTTTATGAGTTTCCACAACTGTTCTATTTCATTATCCAGTCAATTTCCTTGCTTAAAAATGCCGCCCCTTTGTAAGTGGGTCTTCTCTTGTATAAGAGAATCACGACTCTTATTCCACTCTTCTTCAACATACATCTTCCAACAATTTTTAAGACACTTAAATGCCTTCTCCACTGCTTCTTTACAACAAATATACCGTTCTCTTCTTCAGAATCTTCCATTCTGACTTCATCTTTTATCTCAACAATACTTTGTTGTTTGAAATATCCCGTCCTCTCGGCTTCATACACTTATCATAAGACATTCAATTGTCTTCTCCAACGCTAATCTATGGAAGATTGACTTTCATTTTCAGAATCCTTATTTCTGTCGACATCTTCTTCAAGCTTCCGCATATATTTTGAGTTTCCATTTTCGCTATTGTCTTTCAAGACAAATTTATGCTCAACATCTTCGTGCTGTCCCTGAAATTTAAATTCCTCTCTAAGAAATAATTTATGCTCAATTTCCTTTATTACAACTTCCTATTCAACAACATCCTCTGTTCCTGTAACCACATGATTAATTGGAAACTAAAATACATTTAAACATTTATTCTTTCCCAAGTACTCTTGGACATTCCAGAGGGTTGATTGTAATCTCCATCTCAATTTAACGTTCACTCAACAATTTGATTTCCTCCTCATACTTCATTAACATTATGTTTGAATGTTGCTCCTCATCTCTTCAATCTTAATCTTGGTTGTCTTCGGGATCCAACATATTTCTGAATATTCAAGCTTATGTGATCCATAATAAACTGCTAAAGTTTTTCGATAGAAATCACATAGATTTTTTTGGCCGACGCGTTTGAACCAACTAGTGTGGTTCATCATCAGGGCTAAATGAAGAGGTAGACCATGACGACGACTTAAATAGAGAGTAATGTAGAGACCAAAATTTCAAATAATGGCTATTTTTGAAAAATAATATTTAAATTATGACATTAACAAATATTATTAAGTAATGGCTATATTAAACGACTAAGTTTTAAAAAATAATATTTAAATTAATTTATTAAAATCAAATATTATTAAAAATTCTATTAATGGGAAATATTCGAAAAATATAACTAACAAAGAATAAAAAAATCAAAGTCAGTGATATTAAATTATGATATTAATTTATTAAAACAAATATTATTAAAGTTAATGACTAGTTTTTGAAAAATAATATTTAAATTAATTTATTAAAATAAAATACTATTAATTTGTTTTTTATTAATGGGAAAATAATCGAAAATATAACAAGAATAAATAAATAATTAAATAAATTGAAAAAATCAAAGTCAATAATATTTAAATATGATATTAATTTATTAAAAACAAATATTTAAAAAAAAAATCTATTAATGAGAAATAATCGAAAAATATAAGTAACAAGAAAAAAAATCAAAGTCAAACTCCAAAACAAGGAGGAAGTAAAAAATTATAAAAAGGAGTCAAGGCATCGAGACAAGATCATATAACAAATAAAAATTAATAATGAAAAATAAATGAAATAAACAAAATACACACAAGTGTATATATATATATATATTGAACAACAAAATACAAGGTTGAGGCCAATTAAACAAATAACAAAAATACTAAAAGGAGTTAAGAATGAACAAAATACTTAAGAAAACACGAAGGATCAATAATATAAACTCTAATGAAGAATAAACCAATAACACATACTATAAAAAGGACACCAATACCTATCGATAAATAAACAAACAAAATAAACCCAAAACTAAAGAAACCTAAAAAACTAGGAGGAAAGGACAGGGACCCAACTTCTACTAATAATCCAACCATCCTCTCTATTCAAATTATTGGGCCCTTTTTCGATATCTAGGGCCTCCCTCAATTTACGATGATGGAAATGACTAACCCTAGCAACGACTTGAGCCTCCTCAAAGCAGATGCGATGCTTAGATTTATCTGCATGATCTACCAAAGCAGAGGAGCGGGTCCTGCCATGCTTGATATCAGCGACATGTTCTTAAATCCTTTGATTAATCAAGCGACCAATCTCACCAACGTAGGGAGTACCACAAGAGCATGGGATAATGTAAACATCCTTCATATTCTTGGGGTCCACTAGGTCTTTTACGGATCTAAGGGAGCCCCAGATGGTATTTAAAGGCCTAAAGGTTGAAGCCACCTTATGCTTCCTTAGGATCTTCGCAATCTTGTCAGTGGTCCTTTCGATAAAAGGAAGATGAACACCAAAAAATCGATCCTTGGTATCTTTCTTAGCCCTAGGACCTTTTTGAGCTCTGAGGAAAGCCTTAGTACATTGGTGTTTACTACAGCGGTAATTAAAGAAAACACTCAGGAGATGTGCTTTCTCTTCATTGAGATGGTTGTCATCAGAGACTCTTAAAGCTCTAGTCGCTAAGGTGTTGAGAACACCAAGCTTTTGAGCTGGGAAATGATGAGAATTAGCATGAAGATATTGTTCAGTATGAGCTTTCTTACGAAATACCTGATGAGAAAATGAGCCATCATCATTCCTTTAGGGGAGGATGTCAAGGAAGGGAAGACTACCATTACTTTCAAATTCCATGGTGAACTTTATGGAACTAGATTGATTGTTAAGATGGAGGAAAAACAGTTCCAACTCTTCCTTACCATGGGACCAGATGACACAAGTGTCATCCACACACCTCTTCCACATCTTAGGTAGAAGACGAGAAGAAGCTAAGGCATTTGATTCAATATCCTCCATGAATAGATTAGTTACCACAGGGGAGAGGAGGTAACTCATGGAAAAAATGCAAGTTTGCTCATAGAATTCCCCATTGAATGAAAATAAAGTAGAAGTAATAAGTAATCATTCAATCACTCTACAATCCTTCTATCAGGATGCTTATGCAGTAATAAGTAATCATCCACATTATCTAAACATATTATGAATAAACACATATAGAATCAACTGACAACAATAGATGAATTCCTATTCACATTAATAAACACCAAAATTGTACATACATAAAAACCCTGATCTATTCTCCTATGACCAAATCATCTTCATCTTTTCGAGGCCAACAAACTCTATGGCGAAATCTATCTTCTCGTGGCCAACTCTACTCCTAATGCCCATAGGCACAATTTAATAGAAATATGCTATTGTTTCTAGTTCACTAAACAGACCCCTATACCTTTGTAATTGCTCCTAATAATAAAATTTAGTCCTATGGGCCATAAACGAAATGGCATTGTTCATAATATTCCATCTTCATTTTCTGGGGAATTTGGCGTTGTAGAAAGGCTACGATCCTAGAAAATTCCCATTTTTGATTTAGAGAGAATATGCAACAATATATCTATACATTTTTAGGGAATCTGGGGCATAAACTTTTCCACTGAAAATTTAGGATCATAAAGTGTTTGGAAAAAATTTAGGATCATAAATTCCCTAGAAAAACTCCCTGCTAGTTTCTTTGATGGCACAACGAAGCTACAAGACTATGGATGCATTGTACAAATTGTTATATTGTCGGATTTCAACTACCATTTACACTGGAATTGAGGTAAATTCAACTGGAATTGAGTTTACGAGACAAACACGTGGTCTGAAGTTATAGCCATGTGGGGTTTATCATTTTGTGCTAGATGGTTACATTTTAATAATTTGCATGCTTTTGGTGACTAGAAAACCACAATTGATTGGATCAATGGAATTTCTGCTTTAGCCCTTCCATTATGTTGAAAAGTGACAACAATGTATTGTAAATGATGTAATTGTGGGTAAATCTTATTTTTAATGTCAGTTAGTTTTATAACGAGATTTGTAACGAGAAGGAGTTATGTAACGAAGTAGCCCATATTAATTGGGATTTTCCAAGAGGCTTGTAACCAAGGAGAATAATCTTTGATCATTAAAGTTTCCAATCCCTTGCCCCATGGATGTTTCCTTGACACACTGTTAAGGTTTTACCACGTAAAAATTCTTGTGTTAATGTGTGTGATTCAGTTTCTCAATTTTATACATTTCTTGCTTGTTTGAGTGAATGTTTAATATCTTTGAAAGACTAAAAAGTGGTATCAGAGCTCCGGAGGAGTCGGGTTAGGGGAGTTTGCGTTCCTGCGTGGTCGTTGAGGAAGTTTGCAGCTGAAAGTGTGGGTTAAAACTAAAGTGTTGATCGAAGCCCTGCAATGCTGAGGAATTAGGGGGGTTAATAAAGCAAGGAGTGCCTATCAGTTCTCTGTTGGTCAAACAAAAATGACACAGAGCCATTTTTTTTATATTCTGTTTGTATTTATGAAGAAGCCAAGTCCCAACCTTGAAGAGGGACACCTTGTCGTCGTCGTAGCTTGCTGAGCAAATCATAAAAGCCAAGTCCCAATGCTGAAGAGGGACACCCCACCGCCGTTAGTTTAGAGCCATAGATGCAGTTAGGAAAAGAGGATCGCTATTCACCGTTTGAGTTAAGAGTCCAAGCCCCTGAGGAAACTACAGTAAAGTTGGTATGATAGAGCCACTAGTCAAAGAGACTAACACAATTGAAGTTGAAAATTGATCAATGCCGCTGACGCCTGAGAAGAAGTGAACTGCCTCCTAAAAACAAGCTGAATTCCTGATAGGTAGCAGAAAATTGGAGCAGAGCTGGAAAGACATCTGAGACACCCTAGTATTTTTTAAATTAACAAAACTGGTATTTTTAATTAGCATAATTTTTTGTGGGTGAAAGTGGAAGTGAAAATTTTGATTTTGATTTTTTATTTTTGGAATAGGCGTTTTGTGAAAAATTCTAGAAATTTTGTTAGGCATTCTTAGAAAATAGAGGTAGGATTTCAAAACATAGGTAGGATTTCTTTAATAAAAAAACAAGAAGTTTTTTTTTTATATTATTAGTGGAAAGGAACAATAATTGTGAAAACCCTAATCGAAAGAAGGGAAAATGAAAGAAGGGAAACCATATATTTTTTTAAAACCCTAAATGAAAGAAGGAAACCTTAGTAGGAAGATTTCTAGAAAGAAATGGAAAAAATGACGAACACAAAGTTCGAGGTGGAGAAGTTCACCGACAAGAACAATTTTTCTTTATGGACATTGAAATTTAGGGATTTGCTTGTGCAACAAGGGTTGCACAAAGCATTAGACGGGGTGAAGAAGAAACCTACTGGAATGACAAATTTGGATTAGGAGGACTTGGATGTCCGAGCTCTCAGTACCATTAGGGTGTGCTTGGCGGATTAAGTTCTTTTCAATATTGTGAAGAAACATCGACATCATGTTTATGGGGAAAACTATAAACGTTGTATATGACCAAATCTTTAACCAACAAAATTTATCTGAAAAGAAAATTGTACAATATTCAGATGAAGGAGGGTACAAAAATTGCAAAATATTTAAATGTTTTTAATACACTTATTTGGCAATTGTTAGATATGGAAGTTAAATTTCAGGAGGAAGACAAAGCTATCACTTTGTTTTGTTCTCCCCGAGTCATGGGACCACTTCGTAACTTCTATCAGTTTGAGCACAACTGAATCTTTGGAATTTGATACAGTGGTGGGAGCTCTGTTATCTGAAAAAGTATGGAGGAAGTCCAACATTGAAACCTCCACACCAGAAGCCATGGTAGCTAGAGGTCGGTGAAAGGAAAGAGGGGAGAAAAAAAGGAGTTCTTCTAGATCAAAATCAAAGGGAAAAAAGTGTAAAGCCAAATGCTGGTACTGCAACAAAATTGGACACCTCAAGAAAGGATGTCAGAAATGAAAGGAGTCTGAAAACCCAAACAAAGAGCTAAATCAAGTTGATTCAGGTATGATTGATGAAGTTTTATCTGCTGAATTGGGTATGGTAGATGAAGCTTTACCTGTTTGTAATGTTTTTCAGAATTATGAAAATTGGTTGTTAGATTTTGGTGTTCACATGAGTCCACACAGAAGTTGGTTCACTTCATATGAAGTTGTGAATAATACTTCTATGTTCATGGGTAATAATGTGTCTTGTCAAATTGTTGGGATGAGAAATATAAAAATTAAAATGTATGATGATACAGTTAGAACATTAACTAATGTTAGACATGTACTTGAATTGAGGAAAAAATTGATTTCTTTGGGAGTGTTGGACTTGGATGGTTACAAGTTTACAGGTCAGAATGGAGTGTTGAAAGTCTCAAAAGGTATCCTGGTTGTTATGAAGGCATAAAAGACTAGAAATATTTACAGACTTAAAGGAAGTACTCAGGGTAGTGAGGTAGTGACTGTATGAGAGAAAGCATAAGAAGTTACTCACCTATGGCATCAACCACTGGGTCACATGAGCGAGAAGGGTCTTCAGGTACTGATGAATCACAAGTTTCTTTCTAATTTGAAATCCTTGAAGTTGGATTTTTATAAACATTGTGTATATGGTAAACAATGTAAACTGAAATTTAAAACTAGAAGTCATAATAGTAAAGAAATTTTGGACTATATCCATTCTAATCTTTGGGGACCATCACCCACTGTATCTTATGGAGGTGCATTATACTTCTTAACATTTATTGATGGTTTCTCTCGGAAAGTCTGGGTTTATATGTTGAAAAAGAAAGTTGATGTATTTAATGTTTTAAGATATGGTGTAAAAGAAAACAAGCAAATCAATTAAATGTTTAAGAACTGACAATGGCGATGAATCTACTTCTTTAGAAACTGAAAAATGTTGTAAGGATTAAGGGATTGTTAGACATAAAACTTTTGTTTATACTCCTCCGCAAAATGGCGTTGCTAAACGTATGAATCATACTCTTATGGAAAGAGCCAGAAGCATGATCAACAATTCTAACCTGCAAAAGGAGTTGTGGGCAGAAGCAATATCTATTGCTTTTTATTTAGTAAATAGATCACCCTCAGTTGCCATTAATTGTAAAATTCTTGAAGAAGTTTGGTCGGGTCAATCTTGTGATTATTCACATTTAAGGATTTTTGGTTGTAATGCCTATGCTCTTATTCTTAGGAATCAACACTCAAAATTAGATCTAAAATCGAAATGTTATGTCTTTGTTGGGTATGATTATGCAGTAAAAGAATACAAGTTGTGGGATCCTTCTTCACGGAAGAAAGTCATTAGTAGAAATGTAACATTTGATGAATCTTCTCTGCTAAAACCGGATGATGAAAAAGTTGAATAGGAACATGTATCGCCTAATCAACAAATTCAGTTGGAGACTAAACCTTTTTCAGAAAGCCGAAAGGAAGGTTAAACTTCTGAAGAAAAAGGTGAAGAAGATGCAAAGTGTTGTCATTCTGTATTTTTGAGGTTGAGGGAGTAAACACATAGGACATCATCAAAACCACTTTGGAAGTTGGGATCTAGCCCTGCCAGCTTTAGAGAGGGATCTCTCTTTTTAATTTAGCTTTGTTTTTATGTAAATTTTTAGGCTAGCTATGATTGTACTTGTTTGTTTTGTTTGAAAGCTTTGGTTGATTTGAGTGATAATTTTTAATAGTCCTGGATCCCAAAAGAATTTTCACTAGAGCTCACCCTGGTCCCAACCCTGCTGAATTTGTAGGTAATCCAGAAAAATTGGTGAGAAAGAGAAGTTTTCCTGAGAGTCAAGGTAGTAATAGTCCTTTGAATAGATTTAATTCTCTTCCCAAGAATAGTCCTTTGTCAAGGTTTAATTCTCTTCCAGAGAAATTTGAAACTATTCAAGATATAGAGTTTGATTTGCCTTTCCAACGTAGTTTGTTTAGATCAAAATCAGAGGCTTTTGTAGATCAGATTGCCATTAATAAAGGCCTACTGCAACCATACATACCCCAAACCCAACTTCAAGAAACAGATCCTGATCTTGAATCTCTACAACAATTTGACAAATTACAAGATCTATTTTCAATGTTGGAGCAAGCTATTGGAGAAGCTTTTATTCAACAATCTGTTGAATTTTCTACTTTAACAGTTGCAACAACCTCCTTGTCTACCCAATCTTCCCAGTCAGTTCATCTACAACCTCCCAGTCCTACTCATTCCATAGTTTCAACTTCCTCACCTGTGATCTCTCAAACTGTTATTCCTACTAGCCCTATAGTTATCAAAACTACACCTACATTAGGTCCATCTTCAAGTCAGTCTTCCAAAACAATTTTGCCAGGTAGGTATGCACATTTGGTGTGGCCAGGCCAACTAAATGTTATGCCTGGAGATTACCAATCTAAAATTGTGACCTTTGATAACACTAGTGCTTATACTGCTCAACATCATGTGGATAGGATGAATGATGTGTTTGACCTTCAAGAAGTAGATGAAGCCGATGTTAAAATGACATTGTTTGCTCAGAGTTTAGTAGGTGATGTCAAGAAATGGTTTAGGGGTTTACCTGCAGGAAGTATAGCCAACCTTGATGCTTTCCATCAAACCTTTTTAGCTAGATGGGAGATCAAGAAAAATCGACTTCAACTCCTAAATGAATATAAAATACTGAAAATAAAACCAAATGAAAGTGTGGAAGAATATTGTGAACGGTTTAATATTGTTTACAACGCCATTCCACAAGATATCAAGCCCTCCCTTGGCCTGGCTCTGATTGATTTTCCAGATGGTTTCGATGTAGACATGGAATATCAACTTAGAGAGAGAGACCTGACAACTTTGGAAGAAATGCAAACAAATGCTATTAAAGTTGAAGCAAACATCCTAGCCAAGAAGGCCAAATTGAAATATGAACGCAGAGTTACCATAAAAGAAGAACCTTCTACTTTTGTTGTTGATCATAAAATTGATAACCTAGTGAGAGTAGTGAATCAGATGATGCAAAGAGCAAACATCAATGACCAAACTCAAGTAAGAGAGAACCAAAATGCTCCCTAAAATAGAAACCAAAACTTTAGAAGGAATGTTCCCCAAATTAAACAAAGAGAACAAAAGGGTCTAGGCCAGCAGGTTCGACCTCCTTTTCAAGAAAATCACACTGATGATGAGAGGAATATTGTTGGAGATTTGGATGATAATCAAATAAATATGATGGGTATAAACGATGATGAAACAATTTTCCTCCCTCAAGAGGGGCAGGAAATTTTTCTCCTATCCCAAATTGAACTAGATTGTGAAGAATCAGATGAATACAAACAAGGGTATGAAAATGCCATAATGGAAGTACATAGGTAGTATAACCTTAGGAGCAAAAAGAATCCAGACACTCTCAACACTAAAAACCCAGATAATCCTGCTAAAAAGTCATCTAAAAATGAACCTAGGAAAACCACAGATAGTCCTCCTAAGAAAACTGTGGACAATTCTGGTAAGAAAAAGGTAGAAATCCCTGTCAAGAAGGTAGTTGAAAGTGTTTCTAAAACTACTCAAACAAATATCCCAACCACCAGTCCACAAAAAGAGCCTATAACAAAACAAATCACAGATCAATCTGAACTTTCCAACTTGATTAAGATTCAAACGTCGTTCAACATTGAGAATGAACTAGCTAAATTGAAAATCCCTATTCCTCTCACAGAGTTAATGAGCAAAAGCATGTACAGGCCCCAAGTAATGAAAGCTTTAAACATAGGGGAAAACACTAACTATGTAAATCTGAATGATGACCAACCTGAACTCTTATTTGGTCTGGAAGTTGAAGCCAAACCACAGGAAGGGGTTGTTCCTCCATTATATGTTAGCTTGAATATTCTTGATAAAATCCTCCATAATGCTATGTTAGATTCATGAGCCTCCCACAACTTAATGCCTAAAGATGTTATGGAGAAATTAGGACTTGACATTACCAGACCTTATAAAGACTTATACTCCTTTGATTCTAGTAAAGTAAGATGTCTAGGCCTCATCAAAGACCTGTGTGTTACTTTAGGAAAAATCCCAACCAAAAGTCTTGCAATGGATATAGTGGTTGCAAATATTCCCCCTATGTATGACATGCTGTTGTCATGCTCATGGGGAGCAAAATTACAAGGAACCCTACAAATGGATATGACCTTTGCTACCATACCAGTTTTTGGGCAGCAAAGTAGGTTATATAGGGAAATCTTGATGAAATTCATGGTGTGTAGCCAAGAGAAACCTCATAACTATCCTCTTTATTCTGTTCACTCAGATTTGGATTCTTTCATTCTTTACAATGATGGGGATATCAACACTCAAGTGATCTATGCTGAAACTGAAATTTCTAAAACAGATCCAACCCAATCACAAATAACAGAACTGAATACTCCTCTTGAACCTCTTTGGAACATGAGTTTTGATGGTTCCTGTAGTAAAGATGGTTATGGAGCAGGAATTTGGGTAGTGAACATAGGAAATAATCATGTTGAACGTCATTCATACAGGCTTAATTTTCAATGTACCAATAACATAGCAGAGTATGAAGCCCTTATTCTAGGATTGCAGTTGCTTAAAAAATCAGGTGCCAAAAAAATCTCCATTTAAGGGAATGCTGAATTAATTATAAAGAAAATTAAAGGAGAGTATTCAACAAAACATCCTAGGATGAGAGCATACAAAAATGTTGTGCTTGACTTTCTAGAAAGTTTCCTTGAATATGACCTTTCTGCAATTCTTAGAAAACATAATATCATTCCAAATAATTTGGCTTTTTCAGCCAGCTCTTGTAAAATGCCTTATCCTAATCAAGAATATGTACTGGAGGTAAAACACCAACCAACTGTACCTGATAACATGAGGTATTGACAGGTATTTGGAAATGATAAACATATTGAAAATTTTCTGCAATCCAAAGATAAATTTCAAGATGAAAGTATTGATTTGGAATCTGAAGTATATACTCCAATTATTGTACACTCAAATCTAGAAAGGCAATTAGATAATTTAGATGTAAATACACCCATAGATAAAGTTGTAAATAAATTAGAATTGCTTGAAATAGACCCTGAAAAAGAAGAGTTTGAAACACTCCAACTTAAAGATAACGTTTTGCCTAGGGGTCTAGTTCCATTAGAAGAATTATTTGATTTCAATGATGTGACTAAAAGGCCTAAGATTGAGCCCTCAGGAACAACAATTGAAGATTACAATTTAGGTACTGAAAAAGACTCCAAAATCATAAAACTGTCTAAATCAATTCCATCTGCTGAAAAACAAAAATATATTGCTTTATTCAAGGAGTTTAATGTTGTTTTTGCCTCGAGCTATGAAGATATTAAAACATATAATACATAAATTATACAACACAAAATTCCAATTAAAGAAGACCATAAACCCTTTAAACAAAAAATTCGTAGAATAAATCCGGTTCAGATGCCTTTAATTGAAAAGGAAATCAAAAGAATGTATGATTCTAAAATCATAGTTCCTCCTAGGTACTCTAAATGGGTTTCCAATATTATGCCAACTAGGAAGAAAATAGGTGAAATTGGGTTGTGCATAGATTTTAGAAACCTAAACAAAGTTTCCCTAAAAGAAAACTATCCCTTACCTAAAATGGATCATATTCTGCAAAAGGTAGTTGGATCTTCTAGGATTTCTTTATTAGATGGTTTCTTAGATTATAATCAGGTCTTAGTCCACTTAGAGAATCAGGATAAAACAACCTTTACTACTCCATGGGGTACCTTCATGCATGTGAAGATGCCTTTTGGATTAATGAATTCTGGAGCCACATTTTAAAGAGCAATGGATATTTCTTTTGCTGATGAAATTGGCAGATTTATTGTGATCTATCTAGATGACATAACTGTACATTCTAAATCTAATGAAGAACATTTGATGCACCCGAGAAGAGTTTTTGAAAAATGTAGAAGGTTTGGGATTTCACTAAATCCTAAGAAAACAGTGTTTGGCCATGAAGAAGGAAAACTTCTTGGTCATATCATATCTAAGGAAAGTATCAAAATTGATCCTAAAAGGATTGAAGCTATTTTGAAAATAAATCATCCAAGAAATATTAAATAACTTCAGCGATTTATTGGGAGAATAAATTTCTTGAGAAGATTTATCCCTAACCTTGCAGAACTTCTCAGAAACATCACAAACATGTTAAAACGAGATTCTAAAATCAGGTGGAACATTGATGCTAGGCAATCATTCGACTAGGTTAAACAAGCATTAACAAAGGCACTAGTCCTTATTAGTCCAGATTTTCTAAAGATTTTATAATTTTTTCCTTTGCTTCTGAACATACTGTTGCAACTGTCCTTTTGCAAAAAAATGATGATGGATATGAACATCCCATTGCTTTCTTTAGCAAGGTCTTGAGGGATGCTACACTCAAGTATGATATAATGGAGAAACATACTTTCGCACTGATAAAGGCAATTAAAGATTTCATAGTATATATCCTTCATTCTCATATAATTGCTTATGTACTGAATGCTGTAGTTAAAAATATATTGACACAAAATGGACCAGATGGCAAAAGAGGCAAATGGCATCATACTGGAATATGACATGAAAATCAAGCCAACCAAGCTTATCAAAGTACAAGGATTAGCCAAATTGATGGTTGAATCTAATTTTAATG
This sequence comes from Pinus taeda, assembly GCA_000404065.3. Classification (NCBI taxonomy): domain Eukaryota; kingdom Viridiplantae; phylum Streptophyta; class Pinopsida; order Pinales; family Pinaceae; genus Pinus; species Pinus taeda. The sequence goes on along the minus strand of APFE030727038.1, from coordinate 219,418 downwards.
CTTTAGATATCAACTTTGTAGCTGAATTGGATGGTCAAGAGGAAGATGCGACTCCACAACTAGATGAGGCTTTCATGACCTCACCCTAATATGCAAACCTTATTTATGTTTTATTTAATTTAAATGCTCCTCCTGGTCTAACAAAAACAAAGGCTAGATTTCTGAAGCTAAAAGCAGTGAAATTTTGCATCATAGAAAATGTTTTATATTGAAAAGACGCTGGTGGTATTCTACTAACGTGTTTATTGAGAGATGATGTAGAAAAAACAATGCAGGAATTCCATGAGGGTGACTGTGGTGGTCCTTTGTATTGGAAAACCTTTGCCAACAAGATCCTTAGAGCTGGTTTTTATTGGCCTACACCTTTTCTAGATGTTCATAAGAAGGTAACCTCTTGCCACATATGCCAAATCTTTGAAGGGAAAAGAAAGCTTTTGCCTCTAACTTTGAAGCCCATATTTGTTGAAAGCCCTTTCCAACAGTGGGGATTAGATTTCATTGAAGAAATCCATCCTCCATCCTGTGCTCAACATGAATGGATCCTACTGCTATTGGATACTTCACCAAATGGATCGAGGCCACTCCTTCTAGACTAACCAAAAATGTTGTTATCATCAAATTCTTAGAAACCAATATCCTGTCTAGATTTGGCTGCCCAAACAAGCTTATTACAAACAATGCTGCAGCCTTTAGGTCTAAGAAAATTATAGATTTATGCAACAAATACCATATCACTTTGGGGCATTCAATTGCTTATTACCCATAAGGTAATGGGTTGGTTAAATCTTCAAATCAAAGTCTAGTAAATATTATCAAGAAGCTGTTAGCAGACAACAAAAAGTCATGGCACAACAAGCTCATAAATTCACTTTGGGTTGACAGGCTCACCACAAAGAAATAAATTGGCATGTCACCATACCAATTGGTTTATGGAATGGATGTTGTTTTTCCATCTTTGTTGGGAGTTCCAGTCATGAAGTTAATTCAAGAATTGCATGCTGAGCCAAATGAAATTCAAAGGAGAATTGATCAGACAATCTAGTTGTAGCAATCTAGGGAAGAAGTTTATAATAAGGCTCAAGTCATCCATGAGAATATCAAGAAAGTTTTTAACAGAAGGACAAAAACAGATGATTTCACCTTAGGTGATAAAGTCTTAAAGTGGGTTTCTAGAAGAGAAGACAAAGGGAAGCATGGGAAATTTGACAATTTATGGATGGGACCTTATGTCATTTATGCTTTTAGAGGGAATAATGCATTCTTTATTAGAAATTTAGATGGGACAAAATTACCTGGTGGACCTGTCAATGGCAGGATGCTCAAACATTATTTCTCTGAGCAATAAAACTTTTCCTAGCATTTATCATTGTAAATATCATTGTCCTTATTGTTTGGATTGGGTGACCTATTAACAGAAGTTGAAGCCCGCAGAGAAGGCCCCAAGCTTCTATTGATGAGTTACCATAAGTATTGCAACAAAGAAATCAGAGGTAGATATTGTTGAAATACAACGCACAAGGCTATTGATCACATGTTCTTGGCACCTCAAAGGGAGAGTGACATCCCTAGTATGGTCGCCACTATGTTGTCGTTCTGTATTTTTGAGGTTGAACACATAGGACAACATCAAAACCACTTTGGAAGTTGGGATCTAGCCTTGCCAGCTTTAGAGACGGATCTCTCTATTTAATTTAGCTTTGTTTTTATGTAAATTTTTAGGCTAGCTATGATTATACTTGTTTGTTTTGTTTGAAAGGTTTGGTTGATTTCTGAATGTAATTTCCTTCTGCATATTGTAATTTTAAAAGTACTGGAGCATCAATAATACAAGGACCTTTCACAGAATTCATGTGGTGTGTTAAATGGTGATGTGCCTCTTCTGTCTATTTGTTTAAACATTGTTTTTCCTTTATCTGTTATTCAAAATTTATGAATTAATCAATAGAAACTGTGATAAATAGGATTCCTTATTTAGAGCGCCCTATTTTGGTTGTTGTTAATTTTAATGTTTTCCGCTGAAGTCAGATCAAGGAATTCTTAATTGCTCATTGATTTCTACTGAACCTTACAATTTTGTTATTCCACCATTCATTTATTTTTTGAAAAGATCTAGTTAGTGCAACCTAGCTTGCCATGTGAGACTCCTCTAAAAATTGATGCAAAATCCAGTTTAATTTATAGACTCCATAGCCCAATGGAATCATAAGACTTAAATCAACCAAACCTTTCAAACAAAACAAACAAGTACAATCATAGCTATCTTAAAAATTTACATAAAAACAAAGCTAAATTAAACAGAGAGATCCCTCTCTGAAGCTGGCAAGGCTAGATCCCAACTTCCAAAATGGTTTTGATGTTGTCCTATGTGTTTACTCCCTCAACCTCAAAAATACAGAATGACAACACAAAGGAAATTGTTGAAGTTCCAGAACCAATTCAGCAACCAGTCACTCTAAGAAGGTCTACAAGGGAGAGAAAAACACCCAAAATGTATGAAGATTCTACTTCATCTATTTCATTGATTACTGAATATGGGGAACCTTCTTATTATCAAGAAGCAGTGGATGATGCAGACAACGAAAAGTGGAAAAGGGCTATGGACGAAGTAATGGATTCCTTAGCCAAGAACAAAACTTGGGATCTTGTAGAACTTTCTGAAGGGAGAAGTGTTGTTGGATGCAAATGGATCTTCAAATTGAAGGAAAACACTGATGGAAGTATCGAGAGGTATAAGGCGAGGCTGGTAGCAAAAGGGTATTCTCAGGTTGAAGGTATTGACTTTCATGAGATATTTTCACCAGTCATAAAACTTGTTTCTATTTGTACTGTGTTGGCACTAACTGCATTACTTGACCTTGAGTTAGAGAAATTAGATGTTAAAACAACTTTTCTACATGGTGATTTGGATGAAGAGATTTATATGGAACATCCTGAAGGTTTTGTACAAGGTCGCAACAGAAGATTATTTTGCAAGCTTAGGAAATCATTGTATGGCATGACGCTGTCTCCCAGGCAGTGATACAATAAGTTTGACTCCTTCATGGTGAGCCAAAACTTTACTAGAAGCGAGTATGATCATTCTGTATACTTTAAGAGTTTCAATGGCATATTCATTATCTTGATCTTGTATGTTAACGATATTCTTATTGTGAGCAAAAGCATGGAAGAGATCAACAAGTTAAAGGCTCAGCTCTCCAGGACATTTGATATGAAGGATCTTGGAGTAGTAAAACATATCTTGGGCATGGAGATACACAGAGATAGAAAAAATGGAAAGCTTTGGTTATCAAAGTAGAAGTATGCGGAAAGAATACTTGAAAAGTTCAGTATGAACAATGTGAAACATATTAATGTTCCATTAGCTTCCCATTTTAATCTTTCTTCGGTTTTGAGTCCTAGAACTAATGACGAAAATAAGTACATGTGTCATGTACCATATGCAAATGTGATAGGAAACTTAATGTATGCAATGGTATCTACAAGGCCTGACATTTCACATGCAGTTGGAGTTGTTAGCAGGTTCATGGCAAATCCAAGAGAAGAACATTGACGAGAAGTGAAATGGGTGCTTTGGTATTTGAGAGGCACAAGTGACCATTGCATCATATTTAATGGTAGTGAAGAATCAGTCTGCGGATATGTGGATTCTGATTATGCAGGTAATTTGGAGAAAATAAGATCTACTACACGTTATGTCTTTACTTTTGTAGGTGGAGCAATTAGTTGGATGTCAAAGCTTCAAGAAACAATTGCTTTGTCCACTACCGAAGCAAAGCATATAGCTACTTCAGATGCCAGTGAAGAAGTAATTTGGTTGAAAGGTCTACTTGATGAGATTGGAAGCATGCAGGAGAAAGTGAATGTATTCTATGATAGTTAGAGTGTTATTCATTTGGCTACAAATCCAGCTTATCACAGCAAGACCAAGCACATTGATGTAAGGTACCATTTTGTGAGACATGTGATTAATGGTAGAAAAGTAGCTCTCAAGAAGGTCCATACACAAGAGAATCATGCATACATATTCACGAAGCCAACTACAGTAGAAAAGTTGCAATGGTGTTTAGCTTCTCTTGGCTTGCAAAAGAGATGATGAATGGGCATGGGCAAGGGATTAGGAAAATTGTTGTCAAGGTGGAGATTGTTGAAAAGTGACAACAATGTAATGTAAATGATGTAATTGTGGGTAAATATTATTTTTACTGTCAGTTAGATTTATAACGATATTTTTAACGAGAAGGAGTTATGTAATGAAGTAGCCCATATAAATTGGGATTTCCCAAGAGGCTTGTAACCGAGGAGAATGATCTTTGATCAATAAAGTTTCCAATCCCTTGCCCCGTGGAGGTTTCCTTGATACATTGTCATGGTTTTACCATGTAAAATTTCTCATGTTAATGTGTGTGATTCAGTTTCTCAATTTTATGCATTTCTTGCTTGTTTGAGTGAATGTTTAATATCTATGGAAGGCCAACACATTACTATGCAATTGGATGAGCAGGATCAAGGAATTGGCACTTTGGTTTTAGGACATCTCCTTTTCTCATACAGACATGGAACAAAATCATGTGGAAGATACTCTATAAAAAAATGGGCCATCACTACCAGATGGGGTAGATTCATTTTAAATCATACTTTCATTGCAGAGTTTGGGCTTGATCCAACACTGTTGATAGGCGTGATAATATCTTACAAAACATAGATGATATGATAGATGTTGGCATAGCCACCTATACAATTTTCTAGTATATGGATGTGGTATTTTATATATGGGATATTTTGTTTGTTTTATATTACTTATGAGACATTTCCATATTAGGATGAATTTTGTTCATGGGATTCACATTTCTTGACTATAATGATAATTTCCAATATTAGACTTATGTAACAATTTTTCTTTAATAAAAAACTGCTGATTTTTTCTTTCATGAAAAAATTCAATCGTATCTCCTTCAATGCCTCACTGATTAAGATATACTTGAACTCTCTTAGAATTTTGGTTACATGAATTAGCTCTTTTATTGACACTCACCATCTATCTAGAGTTTTCTAGAATAAAACTTACAATATTTTGCAATTAAAATCCCTCTCTTGGGCAAATATCAAGACCCAAGGCTTCATTATTAATACAAAAGTTTTAGGAGAAAATATGATCCTGCATCATTTATGAAGAAGAGCTTGAATAACATTACTTTTTGTTGAATAAAACTTCATACTGTATCATTTCCAACGGATATGAAATATTTTCATTTCTATAACTAACATCTTTATAGCTAATCACCAAAATATAGAAAATTAATTAAGAAAAGTCATGTAAATGTATAGAATTAAAATGATAAACATTAAAGTAGGTATAAATCATATTTTTTACTTGTATTTGAGAGAAAATCCAAAACCCAACATTTTTCACTTGAAAATGTATGTATAAGATAATTAATCAATGCTTATGACTTTTTATAAATGTTTAAAATATCTCATTTAAAATTATTTTCCTCACATGCAAGCTTTCTACCATATCCTTATGAGTCAATAATTAAGTATGTTTGCCTTCATCTTTACCATTGATAAAAATAGAATTGGAGGCATTGTATTTTGCTTGACATGCAAGATGTATGTTTTCAACATCAGTTATAAATGGATCACTAATGGAGCTACAAACATTGGGCTCATGTACTTAACATAATAAACATAAGAAATAAGATTCAGTTAGCTTGTAAATAATTAAAATTGATTTTATCATTAAATACTAAAAAAATACACTTAAAATATATTACCAATAAAGTTGCTTCATTTAATTCACTCCACCCTTAAAGGTTGATAGAATTGATTTTATTTGTGTGTTTGAATGAAAAACCACAAATCTATAAAATGGTGACATAGTGAAATCTACAAATCCATATCTGCTTTATTTAATGATTGGTAAATATAAGACTCACAATATAACCATTTTTTTTGGATATTGTAACCATGAGTGATATCTACAATCACTAGAGTACACATTTTTAAGAGCAAAATTTGCAATATTTTCATGGTCACTTAATGTTACTTGTTATTACACAATATCAAACCCATTCCAAATGTTGGGACTAAGGGTGTCATTATGTTGAACATTTTCAAGACATTGTCTTTCATGTCTTTCAAACTTGGCTTTTTGAGTATAACTTTTAAAGGTTAGTGTTACTTCATTCATATTTTATTT
>APFE030727038.1:137033-213036 GCA_000404065.3 Pinus taeda | reverse complement strand
TAATATACTAAATATATTGGAAATAGTGAGAGGGTGGTGAATCAATATTTCACTTCAATTATTTAATTTTAATCTTTAGAGTATTGAATAACTTTAGCATTAGATCAAAGCATCAGATCACATGAACAATTAACAACACCATTCAACAATGCACAACATCAAAGATAATACACAAGAAATTTTTAGGCAGAAACCCTTCCGGGAGAAAAACCATTGAACATTCTTAATATAGGTCATTAAAGCTTAAATCAACATGAAACTCCTACTTCGAAGATTCTCTAGAAACAACTGGAAGGAGGCTCCAACCCCCTAATTTATCAACTCCAAATAAAAGGCTGCTCCAACACCCTCATTTACTAGCTCCAATTGGAAGGACACTCCAACACCCTGGTTTTATTAACTCTAACTGAAAGGATGCTACAACACCCTCATTTACCAGCTCCAACACCTTGGTTTTATCAACTCCAACTGAAAGAATTCTCCAACACTCTCATTTACCAGCTCCAACTGGAAGGACGCTCCAATGCCCTGAAGGCTACCACCTTCAATTCATCATAGTGGACCACGTTTCATATATTTTCAGACTTGATCCACCTCTACTCAATATTAAAAAAAACTGAAACAAAACAACTTGCTAGCTCTATGAATCTGCAATACTGGCACAAAGATGTTAGCAACAACACCAACTCTCTCCGTACAAGGATTAAATACTAGCTAGACAATCCAATACTACTCAATAAGCCAACAACATTGCAACAAATCTGTTTCCATCATCAATGAGAAAACCCTAACATCTCTGCTCTGCTTATGCTTAAATGATCAAACCCTAGGATCATAAAATCTGTTAAGTCCACTATCACAACAACTTTGCTCAAGTTACATCAACCCGCCAACTCACATGAACAACCTCTAATTCAAAAGAATATTTAGAACCCTTTGGTAGTATCTCAACAACATGAGACCTCTGCTCATTAGATATACATCAAACCCTAGGCAACAAGCTTTGAATCAATATATAGTTATAATGTCAATCATATTAGTCATTCTCTCACCATATACCAAAACATATGCAACCTCTCACTGATCAATAAAATTCAACATTATACTCGAGACAAGACATAACATACCTTAGTCCTCTAATATTGATCTACAATACACACTCTACAATCAAATATGTTTTTTCTCAACATGATTAGTTCAAGATACTCTTAACAATGCATCTGACCCTAGCTAGTCAATTCTTGTTCAGTCATATGTCATCATGCAAACTCAGCCAAAGGTCAATCACAAATAGGAACTTGTAGTAGTACTGACATAATCAAGATTTTGGCAATGTTCATAGATTTTCTTCCCCAGGTATATGAAACTGTTGTATGTCAGATATGAAATAGTGAAATGTCAATAACCTTTTTCTCTGATGTATATTCCATATATATGATGGTGTGCCAAGACGACATCAACAACCAAACTTCAGAACTTCTCTTTGTATACTGCTTAGGGCTCCTAACAAATTCTTTCATCAACAACTACTTGAACATAACATGTCTCATACCTCAAGTTTGCTTGATATGAAGAGTGAAAACTTCTATTAGGTGTTCTCTTATCAAGAATATGTCTTCTCAGTCAACACTTGCTTCATAATTACCCAAGAGATTAGCTCATGAGATGCCTTATTCATGTTGCAAAATGTTTAGTAGGAAACCTCTTGCTACTGCGTCATATTACACTATCAATTAGCCCTTCAAAACACGTCAAGATTTGATTACACAAATTGAACTCAACACTGCTTCTTGCTACAAATACTCCCTTAAGGTCTTCTATCTGCACTTGAATTAAGCCCTTGATCAAACCTTAATAAATTGGATGCAACCTTTAGACTCACTCCAGATTTCCTCCTCCAAGGAAGAACATATCCAGAAGATCCACATCATCAAGGCATGCCATCTTTTCTAGGCACACTCATATGTTTTCAAGTTATTGTTTTTCACGTACAAATTATGGGAATAAGGATAGGAATTGCAAAGTTTATGAGAGAGATGATTGTCAAGGACATTATCAAAACCATAGAAACAAGGTTGCAAGAACACAAACAAATGTCCAAATGACCTCTTCAGCATAAAGTATATGTCAGTTACTCCATCATTTAGGTTCAACATTGAATGTTACAAATTCCATGACTATGGACACATAGTTCGTGATTGTAGATACATGATGAAATATTCCATGAAGGAAAATTCTAATATTAGGTACAATAATATTTGGAGAATAAAGAAAAAAAGATCAACTGAATGAAGAAATCTCAACAGTCACGCTCTCAGGATTTGTAAAATCTCAAAACCATGATGAATCCATCGATGAGAAGGAAGATGTCAAGGTTCAAAATGATCCTGTAGCAAAGTAGATTCATATATCATTTTAAAAAATATAGCTTGGAGACTCCCTATCCTATGAATGTTGAAGAGGGGGATTCTAAGTAACAGTGGTTGCAATTTTAAAGATCTATCCTTTGGCAATTGAATGACATATGACAAATGTGAAAATTCGTCAAAGCAGTAATCAACATTATGGGGAAATTAGTCAAGGAAGCAAAGGACGATTTTTGAGATTGAAGAATTGTAAGAGGACTCATCGTAGAGGTAAATATTTTCATTGATAGATGGAATCAACTATGGCAAGTTGTGAGAGGCATAACAAGTCAAGGGGAGAGAAGCAATCAAAGAAAAAAAACATATTGCAGGAAGACAAAGAAAGATAATTTGTCGGGGTGAGTAACCCTTTTCCATTTAAGTCAGAAGGGGAGAGAAATTAACAAAGGAATATCAAAAGCATGGAGACAGTGGGAGCAATAATAGCAGGGGGAGTATGTGTTTTCCATAAATAACAAAGAGATACATTTTTTAATGGTGTTTTCATTGATGGAAACATAAATCTATGAATGCTCTTAATATTCGTCAATGGATTGCAGTGATTGAAAGCCCCACTAATCAAGAAACCCTGGAAGGATGAGGAGCTTCCGTGGTGTGGCCATGATGCCTCGCTTTTGATGAAGACTTTGGATGAGAAGCTCAATATTTTTGCAAGCAAGACCATCTTCATTTGATAATGCTTGTCCTATTGATTCCATTGATAAGTGGCATGCCATGATAACTCGTCACCGTTGAGGAGATATGTCTAGTCAAAGTTGGAGCCCCAAGTGTGTGGTCAAGGAACCCCAAATTGTGATGCTAATGGTAGTTCGATGAATAGTCAATTTTGGGTTTGTTGATTGATTTAAGATGGTACCAATATTAAAAATATTTTGGATAATTTTTATGGGCCTTGAGATGCTCTAATCAACCCGCCTTTGAGTAATGACTAAACCTCCTCCAAGGAAGGATGTATACGGGACAATCTAAACCTCCTAGAATAAATTCAAAAGGACACTCAGACCACCTAGGAAGTCATAGCTAAGCAAGTTATAAAAGAAAAAAGCTCAGAGAAGAAAAATTCAAAGAAAGTAAACCTTAAGTCTAATGACAAACCCAAAATAATTACTCGAAGTATGACCAAAGTATTCATGGGGCAAGGAAATGTTAATTATCCAGTAATTAACATTAAAAACTCTAATGAAGAGGGAAATAAGTCATCAAGGAAAGCAAATAAGAAACCAATGGTTTGCTCTTCAAAGACATCTACAACATTTTCATTGCAAATAGATACTAGCCCAAGGATTGAAATTTCTACACCTCTTTCAACATTACCATAACAAAAGAAGCTCAATCAAAGAATTTATATTGTTCAAGATATTCCAAAATAAATAGAGACCAATCCAAAAGTCGACATCAGTTAATAAAAGGTATATGGATATATTAATTTTCTTGAAAAAGAAGTTCAACAAGAATAGGTACAACAATTTTATGGTTATTCCCCCGTTTTTAGTCCATCAATGTCTCCTCTTCACAATTCAATACCATCTCATATAGACATTCCACCATTTGATAAGTTTAAAGAAATGGATATATTTGAGAAATTAAAACAATAAATCAAAGAATTGGAAATCTTAGAAAGACACATCAATCGTGAAAATGAAATCTTGAAGACACTGAATCAGAAGATGTTGAAAAGTTCTGCAACATTGGTATAAGAAGAACTTAAAACTCAAGAAAGCTAATGAGCATATGCATTCAAAAGTTAAAAATTTGAATGCAAGAATACTCTTAAAGGAAGCCAAGATGGTCAATTACAATGAGGAAGAAGGGAGCTCAGAGTAGTAACTTGTATATTCTCATTCAATCTATTGAGACCATACAATGACAAGGAATAAATTACAAAAAAATTGCAATTTTGTTGATGCACGAGGACATGTAAGATCCTCAACATGGGGGAATGTTGAGGTTTGAAAATAAGATATTTTTTTTCACTCTGTTATCCTTAGTCTTGCCTACCATTTCTCTTATAAGCCCATACTTTTCGATTATGCTACAAACTTAGGGCTTTGAGTCTTGGGCTCTAAAACCTTAGCCCCAATGCACTTATTCTTATCGCTTAGAATATTTGTTTCTTCTAAAGCTATTAGAGATTCCTTAAAGTAATTTCTTAAGAGAAAATTATCCCAATTATCCCCTTTTTTGATGCAATTCCTCCTCAAATAAGATTTTAACAAGCCCAAAATGAACACCTTTCTATATTTTTGGGGGTTTTATGAACTTTTGAAGCAATTTTCTTAAGACTATTAAGGAGATAATAAGCTAAGCTTATTTTATGACCTTTCTGGAAATGCACCAAGAGACGAATATGATAGAACATTATCATGCCATACCCGCCTTCACAAGCGATGAACTTTTGTATAATGAAGAGAACGCCCCTCCATTTCCCTTTGAATGCTAAGATTGGTATGCCTTTTTTCCAATTTGTTGTCATCTTAGGATTGATAAAAAAAATTTCCTGCATGTCTCTCCCTTGATCTTCTAGTTTTTAAACTAGTTCCCTCCAATCCTTGGTAATTCAATGGCTTCAACCAAGAAAGACTCTTTAATATTCAACTAGATGCCCCCATTGTCAGTTTCCACTCCATCAAAGTCATTGGAAAATGGCTTTGTTACTTCAACATCATATCCTTGGATTTTTTCCAAGAATATCAACCAACCTACTTTCTAGAATCTTTCTCCACACTTTGGATAGGCCTTTAAGAGCTTAGGTCCAATTAGTTTAACTCTTACCACATGCACCATCCTTTAGTGTTTGGGAAATATTTTTTCTCCATTTTTCTCTTTATCATTGTTATCAAAGGCGGTGGATGTATGAAAAACAATGCACAAAGTGAATATGATGAAAAGGTGGTGGAAGGATAAATGGTAAGTGAAATGAATAATATGGAGGAATAAATGGTTTCTTTTGACAAAAGTGTTCATTCTCCCTTATGAATGAAGGATAATTTATTCCGTGTCATGTAATTGTATCACTTCCCTAACTACATGATGAAAATATGAAGGTGATTTTTAAGCAACTATATCAATGATGAAATTGAATTAGGATATAGTAGATGAACTGATGTGGGTGGGAGATTGTTGTCATTAAAAGAAGTATTTTGAAATCACACCACCTTTTGAGCTTGGTTAAAAATATATATTTCCATTCATTGTAAGATTTGTAGTCTCAAATAAAAACAATTAACTGTTACTGGATGTTAGTTACCTTTGATCATATTGGATTGGTTTTTCATGCTTTGAAAACATGTTTGTTTGATGTGGATGGATTTTTTAATACTGGAACTTTTGATATTTTTTTATGGACTTGATATGTTGATTCTTGATGACTAAGTATGTTGAAGATAAATCATCAATGATCCTTTTTTGTGGCTACAGAAAGTGTGCTCAACTACGGCAAGTCTGTAATATGATAAAAATTTTCTATGGATTGAAATTGTTTTGACTCTAATTGAAATTTCCCATGAATATTTGAGATATTATTTTGCATGTGATGTCATCATTTGTTGATGTTTCTTGGCTTCTGTTTGAATAGTGAAAATAAATTTTTGCTAATGAATAAAAGAAACATTTTTTTAAGGAATTCTAGTTGTTAGAGACTAGTTTTCAGTTAGAATGCCTGTATAGTTATGCCAACATCCTAGTTTTCATGCCTATACTTTTATGTTTATTTTTATTTTATTATTTTTATAGAAAGAAAAATTAAGTTGAATCAAGAGGGGTAGAAGAATTCTCCCCTTTAATAAACTCCACTCTAAATGTCAAAGCATATTTTGAATAAATTCCTCTCTTATTAGGGGCTTTTGATATAAATTCAATCTATGCCCATTAAAAAGAAATGAGACACCCTCCTTGTCAATAGTTTTGACTTGAACTGATCCATTATCATAGATTGTCTTTATTTCTAATGGACCCAACCAATGTGTTTTTAACTTTCCTTAAAAAAAAAAAATAGAATCAAATAGGAGGCTCCAATCACGTGGTTTAAACTTCTTCAGCTTGATAAACTTGTCATGTTATTTTGTCCTTTGTTGTTGAATGAAACTAGTTTTATGGATTGCATCTTGCCAATATTTCATCAATCTCATTGAGTTGAGCTAGCCTTTGTTTTTGTGCCTTTGTAAGATCTAGTCCCAATCTTGTTGTTCTGTAAGTCCTTATTTAAAACTCTATAAGAAGAAAAACTGGTTTTCCATATACAAGTTCATATGGTGTATGACCAATAGTGTTCCTCCATGTGATTTGATATGCCCAAAGTGCTTATGGAATATTTTCTACCCAATATTTTTGATGTAATCGAGTTGTGTTGGTCAGAATGGCTTCAAGGACCTTATTTGTTGATTCCACTTTCCCATTAGCTTATGGATGATATGGAGTGGAATTTTGATGCTTGATCTTGTATTGCTCCACAATTTTCTGGACAGGTTTGGATGTAAATTGTGCACATTGGTACATAACAATTTCTCAAGGGACACCAAATCAAGTAAATATATTGTCAAAAAGAAAATTGACAACAACATTTTCAATGACATAAATTAAAGTTTTAATTTTACCCATTTTGTTACATAATTAGTAAAAACAAGAATATATCTTTTCTACCTGGATACTTGGGCTATTGGTCGTATAAAGTCTAGAGACCATTTTTCAAATGGTTTAATAAGTATTTGTAGTTGCAACGAAATTTAATCAACTTGAACTAGCTTTCCCATTCTTTGACAACGATCACATCTTTTAACATATTCTTTGGTGTCTTTGAAAAGGGTAGGCCAATAATATCATGAAGGAAGGATTTTATATGCAGTTCTTCGATAAAAAATGTCCTCCACATGGTTTATCATTGCATGCTTTTAATATATATATATTACCTCATATTTGCGTACACACATTCTAATGATTAAATCAGGTCCTGTTCGAAATAATTCCCCATCTATCTAGGAGTATGCTACACTTTGTTTGACAATATTTTGTTTTCCTTCCAATATAAATTGTTGAAGTAACTTTCCTATATGTAATATTCCTAATGGAAAAAGTTACAGTGATAATAAAAAATCCAAGACAATTCAACCTAAATTTTTTCAGCAAACACCAATAAACCATAAATGCTCCCAAACACACCAAAATGGGCAATTTTATTATATATAACTGTTGAAGTACAATGTGAAATAGAAAGAATGCACCTAGGCTTGCACAAGGCAAGCTACAAGCCTCAGGTGGTCGATATATCAATGCCCAACTGCAACAGGAGTTTATCTTCCACAAATCTATGCTGGCCCTAGTAATTCTGCATTGCTGGCTGTGTTGAGGCCCTGATTTGAACCCTCAAATCTGCCCATAAAATTATGAAAAATTAGATATGAGATCCTTGTCAAAACCCTAGAAAAACCCAGAAAGGGTTTTCTCTAGTTTCAACGCTCCAAAATTGACCCAAATTCCCAACACTTCTCCACTACTGGTGAATTTCAGTTTACAAGAATTTTTGTCTTTACAACACTCCAAAATAGTGGAAAATATCCCCTTGGCTCCCTTCTAACTCCTAAACAACAACCCAACTCCAAATACTTCTGACCAAGACCACCCACAACAACTCCCTCTCAATTACTGCGCAGACTTGAGTAGTAACTGCGTAGGCTCAACAAGAGAAATTCGTATTGGTGAGATGGGATCACTTATGCTCTACAATTCCCTCCTCTCCTCCAACAAATTCTGCAAGTAGTGTCCAATAATTGGTGTGGCTTCTAATTCTCGACGCCAACTCCCCAAAGGATAGCATAGCTATGATTCTGAGTCCCATTTAGCTCAGAAAATTTGTGGCACCTGTGCTATGCCTCTCCCTGCCTCCACAAGACAATGGTGAAACATTCCTAGGGTGGCACTCGTAATCCACCGAAGAGAGCGGTGATTTTCCTCCTTGGGAAAATCTGGTGCTCAACAACACTTGTGACTCAGGTGAATAGCTTGAGCAACAACAAAGCTTGTCAAATGATCGAAAAACCCCTAAAATGAGAGCGTCGCCTCCAATTTATAGCTAGCCGTCCCTCATGCTTCTTGTGGGCTCCACCCATCAAATTCCCTCTCTCACTCAATTCGAATTCCTCCAAGGGGTGCATATTTGCTTAGAGTGGCCCCACTCTCCACTTTGGCTTTTCTAATGTTTGGGGGTGGCATCTTTATAAAATTTCCTTTTTCAATGACTTTCCTAAATTTATATGCCAAATATTTATTAACTGCCAAAAATTGCAAAATTGAGAATTCCATTAGAAAAATTATTAATTGGGGACATGATATTATAGCTAAATAAATATAAATATCTATACACCGACAATTTTTTATAGCAATTGCAAACAAATGTTCATTAGGAAATTATCATCTACAAGAATTGATGTATTCTTATTCTGGATTCTAGAAAGGAAATCAACTATAGTATTTATCTTTCCATTTCTATTTAATATAATAATAATAAATTACTATAACAACAAGAGCCATCTAGTGATTCTTCCATTAGTTATAGGTTTTTTCATTAGATATCTGATAGCAAAATGATCGATATGGATAAAAGTTTCATTCCCAGTTATGTAGTGACTGAATTTATTTATTTAAGGGTTATGGAACTTAGGATTCCAATCATCTCTAATAAGGGATTTGAATTTATGGTTGACAATACAATTGACAATGCTCTAAAGGTAAACTCCCAGGAATCATAATGCTAACATTCTACAGTGAGCATAGAATAGGTAATCGATTTAGGTTTTCTTAGCAAAAATATAGGGATACTGATATTTATGAGAAAAGATAAAGATTGTTAAGGAAATTGCCTTAAGTTTCAAAGATATTGAGATAAAGCCTTGTTTGCTTCATTGTGATTTTTGGAGTGGGAATATTTGTTTTGATAAGATTCAATTATATTTCCCAATTGTTGAGGACAAATCATGCTTTCAAAAAAGAAGAAATGCTTAACCTAATACACCATTCCATAGACATTATTATAGAGGAGATTGGGTACATTACATTGATTTTTATTTTTTTTGAGGTAGAACCATTGAGGATAGTTTGAAGAATCTTATGAATTGTAATTAAGGAATATTGGTTCAACACATCATGTTTGTCGTTCAAAATTCATAAACAATATGCGTACATACATATAAAGTATATGCATCCTTTAATATATTAAGAAAAAATCTTTTTATATACTAGCATAGATTCATCTTAACATGCCTAGGATCTATTAAGCACCAAATAAATCAAAAAGCTCTAGGCACAAACCTCTTAGTACTCAATAAATTTGGGGTTAATGTGGATTGTATGTGTATGTCAAGAACCTTGTGTCCTTCCATTTTATCATTACACATGCAAAGGAATGCAACTAAGCGAAGATCTTCACCTAGTGGGTTATGGAGCACTTTTCTTTTGTGGTGCCAGTAATCCACTCCCTTTTTCTTTTGGCAAATAAAGGAAATAAAATTGATGGAAAATAAAGGAAATAAAATTATTTAGTTTTACAAAAAACTGCTACTTTTACACAAGCATGGATATGGATACACTTTATTAGCCTTAATCAACATGTCTAAAGTTATAAAGTAACATCCTTCCATAATGGTCATGTTACATGCTTGTTCAAAACACAAAATACAAGAACTTTAACCAAGCAAATGTTTGCAATGCACAAGATTAGATCTTCAAACAATAACTAAAAGTGAATTCTATCTAGTTAGGTTGATGAAGTACAATTTACCTCATGATCCTTTTGTCTAACCATTAACTCATTCGCTGGATGAGAGCCAATTTTGACTAAATAGCTAACATTGCCACCGTTAACATAAAATGCCACCATTGGATGCCTCTTACCCAATGTACCAACCATATTTATCTCTCTTTGAATCCTTATTTTTTGGTAGGAACATACAACTTTTCCTCCTCTTTTATCTCTCTTTAAATCCTTAATTTTTTCCAGGAACATACAACTTTTCCTCCTCTTTGTGCTCAACAACATTAGCATGTTTCTTTCCATATTGATGATTAGAAGATTCATTCCCACTATTATTCTCAAAATTATATAACTTATGTTGGGTCCCTATAATACTAGTGATTACCCCATTACTATGGTAGTTGTACCCCTTATTAATATTGTTGTGCCCCTATTTCCCCCATATTGTTATTACTGTGCCCCAATAGAATCCCTCTATTGTTATTTTTGTGCCTTTATATTATTATTATTAGGTCGGCTAGGTTATATTGTGACTCCTTAGACTCCTATATATAGAAAGGAGGTTTTGTCATTTGAATAGTCAAGGAATCATTCATTTGTTAATGTAAAGGAGGTTTCCCCCTCGAAGAGGCTGAATTCTAAGGGGTTGATCTATCTTTTCTATCTTTTTGTGAGCTAGTTTCATAGCATATTTTATCCATTTTTACTCTTCTTTATCAAATCATTTATCATGATTTATCATATAATTCCATTTCATAATTATTTATGCTCTTATGGATAAATATTATTTCTTCTCCTTTATTTTTAATAAATTGATGATTATTATGCATGATTTTACCAATGATGGTTTATTAATATTTTTTTGTAACATCACTCACCATTTTAGCCTCCAAGATATTTTCCAGATTACAGATTTGATCTCCAGCTCATCACTAAAAATGCAAACTCAAAAATTTGCTAGAATAAGAAGTGATAGTTTTGTATTGGACGTTTTAGGCAAATGGAGAAGAATCTAGAAAATCTGAAACATGGGTTTTGTTTAGAACGGACCGAGTCTAGATTTCCCAAATTCAAATCGTATTAAGAGAAACAGAAGGTTCTCTGAAGACATTTTTATCAAATTCATTGTTGCGGATGTTTTCTAAATTATCTCAGTTGCAATACCAAATTCGACTTGTTCATGTTGAATGTTGATGGAAAGATATTTCAAATATGATCTTGCTGATCAATTTGTTTTGAAAAATCAAATTTTGTTATGGGGATCATTTTGTAATCATATCTGTTGTAACTTCTCTCTGCTCTCTATGTATTTAAATGAGAACATAGATCAAAGAGGGGGATTGATTATTAGAGGTTAGTGATTAGATTAGAGATAGATAGGATAGGATAGGAGGAGATATAATGGAGGGATTTAAATTTTCGTTGGGGACCTCAATTGTAATATACAGAATATTATAATGAAGGACACATCGTGCTATAATGAGGATTGAATTTAATGGTTAATACATAATCTAGGTTGTTGTTCACTCATATTCTTTGAAGTAGCTTCGTAGTATTCGTTGGTGGCTAGGGCCCAGCCCTTGGTGGATCAAACTGCGATTCTCTGTGTTATATCTATCTAATTCATGCAAGCCTAATTGGTTTGATGTTTTTCCATTTTCTGCTAAGTTTACCTTGTTTGATATCTTCTGATTTCTTGTGAGTTTACATTGCAGTTAGTTTACTTTCCTTTATTCTGATCTCATGTACTTCACAACTTTGCCATTTGATTTCGTTTATGCTCACTACAGGTTGAATTAATTATCAGTTAAGACATTGATTTTTGGTTGATTATGATAAGAGTGTGATTTAGATAGAATCAGCTAGAAGAGATTGGTTAATGCTACTATGCTCTTGGTTGATGCTATTTTCAATTGAATTGCTTGCTTCAGATTTGATTATGGTTTGCTTGAGATTAAGTCCTGATGCTTAGATGTATTATTTCCTTTAAAAGTTACAACTTGAGATTTATGATTGCATCTAGTTACTCTTGTATCAAGTTTTATAGATCAACTTAAAAAGCATTACTCTCTAGATTTATAGCTTGCACATATTGTGTACACTCTTGAAACAAAAAGACTTACCCAGGTTGATAATTAATGTGAGGCAATGGGGAGCTTTAAAAGACACCTTTTAGGACTCAACAATATGATTGGAAGTAGGGTAGACATGAGATCAATTACAGGCAATGCACAACGATCTACCGTATCCATTGGTTTAGCATAGAGGTACAAGAATTTTTTATTTTTAATGGTATAGGTTCTCTTATCAATTTTATCAATGAAGTTGATTCGAACATTTTGGAAGCACACAAATTTCCCTTTCTAGTGTCCCTTCAAGTTATGCCTGCAAGGTGGTGCGGATTTCATCACAACCATCTCAGATAGTGGGAGGTGGTTAAGTCCACATTGGTGGCCAAATTTGGGTATTCAGAAGACTACATGTCTAGTATTACTAAGTACAAAGGTATATTTATCCTGACAAACATCTACAACACTGTAAATTTAGGTGGATTAAGGAAGGATTTTTGGAGTATCTCTAGGTGCATAGCTTCATCCACACTCTGGGAAGATTCCCACAAGTGTGGTATCTTAAGGAAGAAATAAAGAGACAAACTAGTTAATGGGGTTGTATGATATCCCAGTTCATTCATGATTTCTCCTTCACTAATGATGATGATAGGACAACAAGTATCCTGAAAGCAGTCAAGAGGGTCTTATATGTGGCAGGAAAGCTTATTGAGGACTATGCTGATCAGGATGCCTTCAATCACATATATGAATTTGGGAGGTTGTATCTTGTGGGAAGATAAATCTTGAACCTGATGGAGATGATTTAGAGGGGTTAAGGCACTTTCCCTTTAAGGATTATGAAGGGGAATGAAACGTTGAAAATGGGCCTGTAATAGTTAGTTTGTAGCTACAAGATTTGAAGTTGTGGAAGCACAACATTGGCACTAAAGAGAATCCAAAATTAACCTCTATCAGGGATTATTGGGATGAATAGAACACCAAGGAAGTATATGAGCTTCTAAGGGAGTATGAAGATCTATTCCCTTAGTCTATTTTAGAGCTTAAAGGAATTAAGGGGGAGTTGGGAGATATGAAGATCGTGCTAAATCCAGATGTGAGACTAGTGAAGCACCGACCATATTGATTAAACCTAAGGGTGAACAAGAAGGCAAAGAGGGAGATTGAAAAGATGTTGGCAGTGGGACTTATCTTCCCAATTGATGAAGTTGGGTGGGTCGGTCTGATTGTCATCCAGAATAAGAAGGATTCCAAAGAAATCTAAGTCTGTGTAGATTATGGGAGTCTAAACAATGGTTGCATCCATGACCCCTTCCCTACTCCATTCAGTGACGAAGACCTTGATGATATTGTAGGTAACGAAGCATACTCTTTCATGGATGCGTTCTCTAGTTACCACCAAGTTCATACTACAGAGGAGGATAAGAATAAAGCCACCTTCATGAATAAATGGGGGTCTTATGCCTACCATGTCATGCCATTTGGGCTAAAGAATTCACCAATAGTATTCTCAAGGATCATAATTTTTTCCTTCCGCGACTATACAAACAAATTTTTGGATTTGTAAATAGATGAATGGATAGTTTATAGTTTATTGAAAAGACACTCCAGCTTGCTTTGAGTGATGTTTAACCATTCGAGACAACTGAAAATTTCTTTGAACTTGAAGAAGTGCATTTTTTTGTCCCCTTTGGAACACTCCTCGAGCATATAGTTTAGAATGAAGGAGTGTGTGTTGATCCTACCAAGGTTGTTGTAGTCTTGAATATGCCTCCACCAGCTAGTGTTAAGTAGCTAAGATTGAATCTCAGCCACACAGGCTACTACCATAACTTCATCTGTAACTACTACCTCATCACTACACCACTGGAGAAGGTACTGAAGAAATATGGGTGGTTTTCCTGGTCTATTGAATGTGATGTTTCCTTCAATGTGTTAAAAGAGATGCTAGAAAGTGCACCAATCCTGCTTTACCTAGATTGGAATGAAGAGTTACATGTCCATATTGATGCATCATGAATCGCTTTGGGAGATATTTTGGTCTAGCTTGAGGATGATAATCTCGGTCACTCAATCTATTTTTTTAGCAGGAAACCTTCCATTGTGGAAAATAATTACACCACAACTGAAAGGGAAGGTCTTGCAATGTTTTTGTTTAGAATAATCTCTTGTTTGAATCTGAAGTTGACTCCCATTAGATGCCAAAACATAATAAGATTATTAAGTTTGAGGTTGATTAAATGCCTGCTGTTTTGGGAAGTTTTAGTGTCTATGAATAAACGCTTAAACCCCTAGACTAGTAGCTAAGTCTAGAACAACAATGCAAAGCATTCTATACCTTTTCTACAATCAGTAGATTAAATAAGAGAAAAAAGAAACCTACTTGTAGCTTTCACTTGTTCCTTATCTCCCTTGACCAATTCTATCACTCCTTTCCGTACTTAAGCCCCCTTGAAAAGTACTTGTACATAGATAGAAATAGAAACCCATCAAAGCATATGATAATGATCTATTGATTAAGAATAGCATGGAATCAAGTACACGATATGCATATGAAAGTGTTAATAATAACACAAGCATATGGAAAAATATTTGAACAATTTATTAGTAAAAGGAAGAGTTACAACCCAATTTTCCTGATTTAGCATCACTCCTCTAGTTCAATCCCATCCTCTCCTCATAACAAGCAAGACATTTTGACATCATTACAATACTTGAAATCAACTCAAGTCTCATACTAACAACATCTCCCTATAATTCAATGATTTCTAGCCCCTGATCACTTAGATGAGTGGTATTTTTATAGGTGAATGAAGGAAGTTATGCCATAAATGGTGATAATGAATGCCCTTCCAAACTTAAAATTTAGTTCCATGGAGGAAGGGATAAAGGGATTGATGTTCCTTCACTCCCTGCTTCATCTAACTATGAACCCAAAGGAGTGGATAGCCTTGAGAAACTTCTAGAGGCACCCAATGGATAAGGAATCTTTCAAACCCTCACAGAAATTCACTAAAATTCACCCAACACAGGCTAAAGAGAGACCATGTGTGTTGCAATGCACACTGGCAATATATTGGTTGCACTACAATGCACCCTAATGAAGGCCTACCTGTGCTGACCTTCTTAGAGGCAGTTTCTGGATGATTTCAGTCATGGAACTTCTTGGGAAGCTAGGTATTCTAATGGTTGACTACTTTAGGGCATGTAACAAATGAATTAGGGGTTTATGGGCCCTAATAGTATTGATCTGTAAGTTTGGGTTGATGTGCCCAAATGGATCTGTAACAGTTGCCCCCTAAAGCATGAAGTCGTAAATATATATGTCGAGTCAAATGATTTATCATGTGCAGAGGAGGTTTCGAAGTGGAAGGTGACCTGCATCAATTACAATACATATATCATGATAATTTGATTTTTCTCATGAACTTGCTGAGGAAAGGCATACCCATGCTCAACTTATAAAATTTCATTACATGTACAAATATAGTCATCTATAGATATAGACCCATGAATGGATGACCATGAATGTAAGTCCATTGTACATTTGATTTAGTAGTCCTAAGAATATCGCAGCCTGGATGGATGAAACTAGATCCGAGGTCTTCAATCTCATTCAATCTTTTTCTCAAGTACAAGTCTAACCATGTGAATAGATGATCTAAAGTCGAACATGGGAAGACATTGTTTGATTACCAGCCAATGATGTAAGCCGTTAACAGATGCGAGAGGAATCATCGATAATGATAATGACCCTCAAGGTACTACAATACATTTTGCATGGTGTGAATAAATTATTTGATGTCGAACACCATACAAAGTCTTTCGGTAAAAGGCGAGTGATGTCAACCTATTGTCGTAAGCAAGAAACCTGCCATTGATGTATGCAAGCCTCAAGATATTGAAGGGGTGTTTCTAAGTCAAATTCTTGGAAAATGTGCTTATGTTGACAAGAAGCAACTTGTCATAGGAGGGCCTTGATGTATCCCACATCAATGACACGAAAAAAGGTAAATGATTTTGGATATGAGAATCGATTGATGACAAAAAGGTTCAGGAATGGTAGTCATGAAAATGAATGTTTATGATATTGCAAAGGATGAAATTTGAACTGATTGACTTCTCTTGAACATGTTGGTGACACTAAGATGAATTGGTAGAATTGACCCAAAACAAAGATGGATGATATGATAGACCAACGGTGTGATAACCATCAAGCTGAATGACCCAACCCACGTAGTCACAGCGATGAGGTGAAAGTGTCATGTTCAAGAGTGACTTGCTACCATAAAGTGTTTTCTCGTTTTTTCCAATTTTCCCCAGTTATTGTTGACTAGTACCTCTTTATTTTTAATCAAGCTTGAGGAGGATAACATATGCTTGTTGTATAATTTCACCCTTCGCGTGAATATATCGCTATTTGATGTTTTAACAAGTCTAGTGAAGGTGAAACTTGGCCTTGTCTAGATGGACAAGTTTGTCGCTATTTGATGTTTTTAACGAGTTTAATGACAAAGATAACTTAGTCCTTTTCATCTTTAGAGTGTTTGAAAGGGGATGAAAAGAAAACTCCATAAGTTCTTCTTCGTAAAATAATCTCTCAAGTCCGAAAAAGCGTAAAATAATACAGGAGAGATATCGTTTCCAATCCTTTAATGAACTAGAATAAACAAACACTCGGCAATCTTTTCATGTTTAGAGAGTCTGAAAGGAGCTTAAAGAGGACTCCAAGGTGGTTCCTTTTTCATTTTTAACAAAGCTAGAAAAAGAGATAAAGTTTTCTTTTTGGTAAAAGATGTTCAAATTACATTTGAGCACGTCAAATTCTACATTTTAGTTGTTAAACCTACTAAAAACACCACAAAATAGATTAAAAATATCTATTTCATGGATAGAATGAATAAAAACTAATGTTTACTCGATTAATGTGTAAGAAATAAACATAAAAACAAGTTTTACCATTCATTTTTACCATTTCACATTTACCCTTTGATTTTGGTGCTTTGGAGCAGTTTTTACCTCAAAGTTCACCAGCTCATTACGGAGGATTTAGTGGACCATTCCTTGTGTCATCGGAACGAGGTAGGAGCTTTCTCTGTTCTCTCTCATTTCATTCCATTTATTTTCAGTTTCATCCAAAAATTTTGAGTTTTTGAGGCCGCTAGGGTTTCATTTTGAATTCTGGAATCAACGCACCCTTTCAACATTGAAAGGCATGTTGCATTGCACGCACATAGAAGGTTGCATGCATTGCAGTGCATTGTATCTAAAGTAGAGGTGCATTGGGCACAAAACCCAATTTTACACAGCTATTTTCTCCCAAATTTTCCATTATTTTTTGCAAAAGATGGATCCTAATTTGTCTAATGGTTGCATTGCAGACATTCATTAGATCAAAATGGTGATTATATGGAGAGAATGAGAGCACGAAGAACAAGATATGATTTCCATAAATAATCAAGGTATGATTGAGGCCCTAAGGAATTGTGGGTTACACAAGTATTTCTGACTATCTAGCATGCGGCAGCAGATTGAGCTTTTACAGTTCTTTATTTGTTCGTGGGATCCTACTGATCAGGCCTTTTACATTAGGGACAAAGTGATCCCATTTATCATCAATGACATCTACTTTCTGACTGGACTATCGAGGCGAGGTGCCCCCATCTCATTATCAGGATTTTCCAGAGGTGAATCAGTGAGAGACTACATATGAGAGTTCTGTCGGGAAGGTGCACAACCTAGCAGAGATGGAAATATTAACATCAGGAATGTTAGTGTTTTACCATTGAGGATGATCCTCTTTACCCTTGCCAAACTAGCTGTCAGCGCAACACTA
Organism: Pinus taeda; assembly: GCA_000404065.3. Classification (NCBI taxonomy): domain Eukaryota; kingdom Viridiplantae; phylum Streptophyta; class Pinopsida; order Pinales; family Pinaceae; genus Pinus; species Pinus taeda. The sequence continues at coordinate 194,964 of APFE030727038.1, read as the reverse complement.
CAGTTGGAAAACAAATCATACATGCAATATGATTTAGAGTGTTTAGAGCCAAAATTGTTCAAATGGTGTGAGATAGTTCTTTCATGCATGAAAGAACAACTGACCAACGTGAAAAATAGAAATACAAAGAACTTTGGATATGAGTCAATCCTGATTTCTTTCGCCTTGGAGAGAATTCCACTTATGTAGCCACAACTTGTTTCACTAGGTGTATCTAGAACTAGGGATCCACAGATGCAGAGATGGGTAGATCTTATGGCTAGACATGCTGGTCAGTCATTGATCTCATTTACCCCTGACTTCTTTGAGTGGTTTGATCGACAGGATATGGCTGTCACAGAGTATCCATATTCAGGAATGGATTTCTGTGGAGATCCAAACTTGATGTTACCAGTTGGAGCACAGTTGTTATCTAGAAATCTAGTGTCTATGCAGAGCTTCTAGTCCCACTAAGATGGGTAGCTATCTTAGAAACAAATAGATTAGAGTTACTTTCACTTTCCTTTACAAGAAATAGATAGGAGAGGAGCAAAGAATACCAACCTTGATCTTTTGCTTGGTTCTCTGCTTGTTCCTTCTCCCCCTTTGATAGATCTTTACCACTCCTCCCTTGACCACTCTGCTTCAAAGAGTACCTGTAAAGTCAAAGAAGCATAATACCTTCAAAGTGCAAAGATCTACAATCGTAAACAATATAGGACTAGATATATATTGACCACATACATGCATATATTAGCAAACATAGAAGAATGTGGAGGAAAACTTGAATAGCTTTATTGATATGGAGATTAGAAGAGAGGATTACAACCCATTGATCTGACCTACCGTCATTCTCCCAGCATGAAAGCCCTTCTTCACCTCATGAAAAGCTTAGATCACCCAACACTATGATATTCCACCAGGAAACCAACAACACTACCTTGCAAGGTACAAGATTCCAACCCTTGGATCTCTGGGATGAGGGATCCATATATAGATTATTATAAGAGGGTGAGTCAGCTTTTAAGATTTTGATTAGTGTCCTATCTCTGATAGTTCTTGATTCCACTTGGATATTGATGATCTCTTACTCATCCCTGGGAAAATTCAGAGAGGCAAGTGTCATAGGAGAAGTTTCTGGAAGATTCTATGATCATCCACCTTGCAAATTGTCTCTACCATTTGTCTACTCTCACCCATCACACCCTACAGAAGGCCTTTCCAGTATGCATCACACTTTTTACACTGAGTAGGTGAGATGCATTGTACCCTCTGCACTGAGCAGATTGTATCATCTAGTTTTGACCAGTTTTGAGCAGTTTTTTATGGCGAACTTCTGGGAGATGATGTAATCAGCTGACCTTATTCTTTTAGGGCATGAAACAACACTTTTAGGGACTCATAAGCCCTTGGTTTATGGACATATGTGATTGGGGTTGCAGTGCCCAAATATGTCTATAATAGTTGCCCCCTAAAGCGTGAGGTCGAAAATCTTTTGATGTTGGGTGAAATTCTTTATCACAAGGATCCGAGGTTCTTTTGAACTGGAAGGCGACCTGTAATAAGATACAATACAATACATTATCTTCATAACATTTTCATGATCTAGTTGAGGCGGGCATTCCCATGCTCAGCTTTATAAATTCATTTTCATGTACATAGGATAGACAACCGTCTGTGTGGCACACTGATGGTTCTGGTAGAGCCATCATCCTTTGATTCAGACGATCATTTGTGCGGCAATGATGTACATTTGATTTCTTTATTTTCTTGAATATATCGTAGCCTAGATGGATGAAACTAGATCCGAGGTCTTCAAACTCGTACAATCTTTGCCCGAAGTACAAGTCGATCCATGTGAAAAATGTTCTGGAGTCGAAAATGGAAAGACATCGCCTGATTACCAGCCGATGATGTAAGCTGTTAACAGGCGCGAAACGGATCTACTGATAATGATGATGACCCTCAAGGTACTATAGTACAATTCATGTGGTGTGAAAAAGGGACTTGGAATCGAACACCACACAAAATCTTTCGGTCGGAGGCCATTGATGTAAACCTATCACTGGAAGTGAGAAACTTACCATTGAGGCATGCAAGCTTCAAAGTACTAAAAGGGTTGTTCCTAGGTTGAATTCTTGGATAATGAGCTGTCGTCGAAAAGAAGTAACCCATCGTAGGAGGGCCTTAATGAATCCCACATCTATGACATGGACTGGAGCAAATGATTTTGTGGAGGTGAAAACGATCTGATGATATAGGGTTCAGGGTGGCAGTCATGAAGAAATGAAGCATGAAGGTATTGCAGCGGATGAGACACAAGATGGGTTGGTGAATTCTTTGATCGACTTCTCTTGAACATATCGGCGACAGTGAAATGGATTGGTAGCGTTAACCCCAAAGATGGATGGTACGGTGGACCAATGGTAATATGATCGGTGAATGGAATAACCCAACCCGACTCAATCATGGTGATGGAGTGAAAGTGTCATGTTTAAGAGCGACTCGCTACCAATAAAGTTTCTTCAAGCTTTCTTCCCAATTTTCCCCAGTCATTGCTGACGAGCACCTCTTTATTTTTATCAAGCTTGAGGAGGATAACATATGCTTGTTCTATAATTTTCCCTTCGGGCAAACCCGTCGCTATGTTTTAACGAGCCTAGCGACAGTGAAACTTGTTCTTGTTTGCATGGACAATTTTGTCACTATTGGTTTTAACGAGTTTAATGACAAAGACAAGTCGGTCCTTTTTCAATTTCAGAGAGTCTAAAAAGGGATGGAAAGAAAACTGGAGTAATCCTTCTTCATCATATAATCCCTTAAGTCCGAAAAAGTATAAAATAATACGAAAGGGATGAATTTTCGATAGTTTTAATGAGCTAAACAAGACAAGTGCTCGATATTTTTGTGTAATAATACCTCGGGTCCAAAAAAATTAAAATCTAGAGGAGGGATAGCACTCCCAATAGCTTTAACGAGCTGGAGAGGCCAACTGCTCAACAATCTTCTCATATTTTACGAGTCAGCTGAAAAAAGCTTAAAGGAGACTCGTCTTTGAGGAACGAGTGATATTTTCGGGTAGCTGCTAATTCCAGGTAAGGTTTGGAATTTTCCAATCACAACAGTGTCATAAGGATGGCTAACAGAATCACTCTTTGCAGCTATTCCTCAAAAGGATAAATAATCAAATGGAGGTGTATGATCGGCTAAACAGAGTGGAGGTGAATGATTGGCTAAACAGAGTGGAGGTGATGGCGAGAACATGACCATGGCTCAAAAGTTGATGATAATGCATTAAAAATGGTTATTTACTGGAGGCTGGTTCATTTTTTAGTGAGCTTAAACTCTGGGGGAACATTTTCTCATTGCTTAGGTTTAAATTTTAATGAGCTTGAACTTCCCATAAAAACTGCTCGTGCCAGTCATATAATAAGGATGTCTCCCCGATAGGTTCAATTTTTAAGGAGCTTGCACCATTAGAAACTTTGCTCCGCTCCCTTTTGCATGTAAGCTAGGAATTACCAACTACTATCCTAGCGGTTAATTAACTACTGAGGTTATTTAGGAAAACTCTTCCTTTACTTTTCTAGCTCCATTTGGCTCCTGCGAAGGTGAACGGTCGATTTGACCACTCACCTAACTTAAGCAGTTGAAGTTAGCAGGACTATAGAGTTAGCGTTACGCTGGCCGCTTTTCACTTCCATGCAAAAAGGTTTGCATGCCCCCAGGTATAGCGAAGTAGAGCTTCCAGGTTACCCTTCAATTTACAGATAAAACATTTGTTCTATTGGGAAAGGCCTACCTTCTGACGGAGGTATCTTATTCCAGTCTAACCCCATTTTCCTAAACATATGGGTGTGTCAAACTTGTCATATTCCTACGCGGAAACCTAACCTATACCTGAAGTTTTCCTGCCGAGGCAAACCAGGGTGCATGCCCCCTGGGCAGTCACAGCCACTGAATTACTCGCGTTCTTCAAGTGGACAGACTGGAGATTGATGAGACATTCCTTGCGTGAAAAGACTAGTTAGGGATGGCATTTGAATTAGCTATGTGTCAGCCGGGGAATGAAAGCTAGTCTATGAGCTGTACCACTCGACCTTCATGCGGAAAACACATTACTCGAAAAAGTGAGGAGACAATAACTCCCATGCTATAAATATAGTTGTGCCCAAGGAGCAGATTATAATCTAAAGTTCCTTGGACTACCATTATGTTTAGATACACAGTTTTCCCTCTCAAAGTTATAGGCAAACTTGGAAGGATCCCTAATGATCGACTGGTTCCTTTGTCAAATCCTGTTAGATTTCGCATCTCGGGCAGAAACAATGGTGAACCAAGCACTTTCCAAGCAGTTGAGGAAAGGATACTCGCAGAAGCCCCTTCATCTAGGATAGTGTCGACCATGACCATCCTGTAAGCTTTTACAATGATTCAGAATGGTACATAAGACGGTAAATGGGGTCTGCCTAGTAGATTCCAATCGAAGGAAACGACTAGGTTGCTCGGAGGTGGGACCAAATAAATGGCCAGATATGACCCTGATGAACTTCCTTCCTACCGTAAAGGAATGGGTAGATTTCCCCCATGTTCATCGGAGTATGTGCTTATGAAAAGAATTTGAGCAGTGTCATTCTCATTCTCTTCGGTGACTATATCATCTGAAGATGGACCTTCTAAAGACAAGACCGGTTCGACTGCCACCTCAACCTTTTGACTTTCATATGGTATGGATTCATATGGTTTATCTTCAATGATAGATGCTTCGACCAACCATAAAGTTGTGTTGGCCGGATTTTCAACTAGCGATGGACTCGAAAAGAGTTTCTTCTACCCAGGAGGAAGTCGTAGTGGTGAAGTAGGATGGTTATCCAAGACTCTTTTAGCATCGTCCAGGAAGGGACAACGGTGGATGGCATGATTGCCTTCACATAGTTTGCAAGGAAATTTACATTTTCCTCTCTGTCCAAAGACTTTGTTTTCGCTAGTTGATAGTGTACTCTCAACATGATCATCAGAGGTTGATGACACCAGATTGTGCAAATGAGGAGACCAGTCCTTAAGATCCGAGGGATGCAAAGACATCTCGATGATAGTGGCCTCCTTTGCAAATGACACATGGAGATTTAGGTTTGGATGATACAGTGTGTGGATTTTTGCTAGATGATGCACGGTTGCCCTTTTTCACCTTTGGCTCTTTCTTTTTTTTCTCCTTCCCTTTCTTCTTCTTCTTAGTTACTTGGTTTTTAGCTTTACTAACTTCACCAAGTGAAGAGGAAGGAGGGGAGGGTGAAGTAGAAGGTTGGGAGGTAACTCTAGTAGCATCTAGTTGCTGACTTGATTGCTCAGGAATCGCGGGGGTTTGAATGACAGAGGTCGAGAAGAGCCATATTGGCAAGCCGATTGTCAATCCTAGGAGGGAAAATGCGGCCATATGAGGTGCACCAATGTCTCCCCAAGAGGAGAAAGGACTAGGATTTCCTCTAAGGGGAAATCCTTGGTTGGTGGACTCCATTTTTCTCAACCTAAGACCAACGAGGGAACAATGATGCTATTCTGATTAAAATAAATTTTAGATTCTTTGACACAACTTGCTTTTTCAATTTTTAAGAGTTGAGAAAAAGCTAAAGATGACTCTAGTCGCCTTCGATTTTTAATGAGCCTGAAGTAACAAGTGATCGATGGAACTTTTCCTTTAAGGAGTCTGAAAAGGAACGAAAGGGACTACTCTAAAAATCTAGATAGAGTGATTACTAAACCAATTGAAAAACTACAGAATACTTTTTACGGTATGGTAGTCAATCTTCTTGAATGATGTGTTCAGTGCATTGCAATCGATATGGCGACAGACATGGCTTCCTACGGATAAAGGATATGGCCTATTGTGGTCTCCCAATATATACTCGATGTTAGGTGGTAGCACAAGTCCGTACTAGCACTTTTTGTCTCAAAGAGGAGGAATCACCCAACCTACGATGAAAGCGATAGTTACCAGGCTTTACGACGCGGGAATACATCTCTAGCCTAGACATCTAAATGTTGTGCATTAGGTTCCAAAGCATTTTTATGTTCATTGAATTTATTTTACAGTTGATATTTCTTAAGAAGTTTTCTTTTCAGGTTCACCTCGTGATGTAGATATACAATTCCTAAAATGCAATCTAATATGATAAAGAAATGTTCAATCTTCTTTTTGCAATGAAAATCCTAGCTACTAAGAAAAGAGAAGCATAATTCTTTCAACATAGAGCAGAGAGCACACTCTAGATTCACTATCCTAAATCAAAATGAACAAGCAGTCTAAATGCAAATGCACAAGCATATATTTGTTTTTGCTTTCTTATTGTGTGAATGACAAAACGAATGCTAAGTACAAATTTGAATCATTTCAAGCAACAGTACTAACGAATTTCTTTTCAAAAATGAAAGGACGATAATGACGACACTTTGTGATTTTGAATTGAAAGCTACTTTCGACACTTGAAAAACTACTAATTCAAATCAAATACAAAAGTAACAGTGTAATCGACCATCAAGAACAATAGAATTCTTTTCTTTGACTGAAAACGACACTTGCGACACTTCCAAATCAAAAGAAAACAACTTGATTATGCTACTTCTTTGTAAAGGAGAACCGTAAATGGCAAACAATACATAAAAACATTTACAATTCTTTGTACGATGGAAACTGAATCATGTAAAGGAAGGGAGTTTCAACAGTGGTTTACTGATCACAGATAGCAAAACTCCTGAATAAAGTTGAAGAGAGTGAACAAAAAACCAAAATCTGGAAGTAGAAGAAGTCTTATCTGATCATTGCACCTGTAACACAAGGAAAGTGCGATGCATCTCACCTATTGCACACGAGAGGTGTGATGCATCCAGATTCCCAAGAGGAGAAGGTGCAATGGTCCAGGGATGAGACTTCAACCTGGTTTTGGGTCACAGTTTGCAACTTAGTTCAAGGATTTAGGCTGAGCAAATGATAGTCAGTAAATGCAAATGACAAGGGCTGATCTAATGAGGCTACTTGAGCCACCACCAGGGCAATTAGGGTGTTTGCAAATCAATTGTTCAGTTTATAAACAAAACCCAGAGATAGACTGAAGCAGCATTGATCTACTTTGCACTTGCATAGAAAATGCAGTTCGAAGGCTAGCTGGCTTGACTTCAGGCTCCATCTCTAATTTTATAAAGCAAACAAATATAGACAAGAAAACAAGCTATTCGCTCCCCAGCGGAGTCGCCATTTTGTTATCAGGAAATCTAATCTCTATGCAGAGCTGCTAGTCCCACTAAGATGGGTATCTATCTTAGAAACAAACAGATTAAAGTTAATTTCACTTTTCTTTACGAGAAATAGATAGGAAAAGAGAAAAGAATACGAACCCCGATCTTTCACTTGGTTCTCTGCTTATTCCTTCTCCCCCTTTGATAGATCTTTGCCACTCCTCCCTTGACCACTCTGCTTCAAAGAGTACCTATAAAGTCAAAGCAGCATAATACCTTCAAAGTGAAAAGATCTACAATCGTAAACAATATAGGACTAGATATATATTAACCACATACATGCATATATTAGCAAACATACAAGAATGTGGAGGAAAACATGAATAGCTTTATTGATATAGAGATTAGAAGAGAGTATTACAACTCATTGATCTGACCCAACGTCATCCTCCTAGCATGAAATCCCTTCTTCACCTCATGAAAAGCTTATATCACCCAACACTATGATATTCCACCAGGAAACCAACAACACTTCCTTAGAAGATACAAGATTCTAGCCCCTGGATCTCTGGGATGAGGGATCCATATATAGATGATTGTAAGAGGGTGAGTCAGATTCTGAGATTTTGATTAGTGTCCTCTCTCTGATAGTTCTTGATTCCACTTGGAGATTGATGTTCTCTTACTCATCCCTGGGCGAATTTAGAGAGGCAAGTGTCATAGAAGAAGTTTCAGGAAGATTCTATGATCATCCACCTTGCAAACTATCTCTAGAATTTGTCTACTCTCGCTCATCGCACCCTACAGAAGGGATTTCCAGTATGCATTGCACTTTTTACACTGAGCAGGTGAGATGCATCACACCCTCTACACTGACTAGTCTGTATGGTCTAGTTTTGACCAGTTCTGAGCAGTTTTTTGTGGAGAACTTCTGGAAGATGATGTAATTAGCTGACCTTGTTCCTTTAGGGCATGAAACAACACTTTTAGGGACTCATAAGCTCTTGGTTTATGGACATATGTGATTGGGGTTACAGTGCCCAAATATTTCTATAACAACAGTGGAGTGCTATAGGTAAATTGTTTGACCAAAGAATTTTTTAATTTTAACATTTCTTTGTTTTTTTGTGTTTTTTTATTATTTCCAAGACTAAACAAAACATTTTTTATGTATGTAGATATTGGAACTATTCGACCTGTGGGACACCAACAAGAGGTAGGTGGGCCAGGACAGAGACCTATTGGGAGAGCAGTTCTCCGAGACTTAGATTTAGCCGAGACATTGGCTAAGCTATAAGACCACATAGAGGGTTTGACCCTATTCATTTTGGATGTCTAGATTGAGGACTTGCCTATGCAACTACAGTACCACACCATTGGTGTGTCGAGTCGTTGGATGAGACTTTTACACATGATAGTCTTTGCATTATGTCACAGATTTGGCACTATGACACAGGTGTTTTCCTTGCTGGCAACTCACTCAAATTACAGATCACAATTCATACTGTTAGAATGAAGAAAGAGAGGTATACATAGGTTCCTCATTAACCAAGGTGCGTGTACACACAGGTTTGCATACCAAAAGGCACGTATGGCGTACACACACACTTTCATGGAAGGAAAGATGTGTACATGTTGGAAAACTTAGTTTTGGTCCATGGTATTTTGATCCATGGTATTGATCCAAGGTATCCTATCCGAAGTGTTGACCCTAGGTATTTGGCTCAAGGTATTGGTTCTAAGTGGTTTTGGTCCATGGTATTGAGTAGGGCTAAGACTATAAAAGGAGGAGAAGATCATTAGGCAAAAGGCACTCATGCATTGAATATCTAATGAAGAGCAAGATCTAGAATACAGGTTATTGGGTTATGTTGCATAGCTGGATCTGAATCAAGGATGAACCTTAGCACTTGAGGAAGGATAAGATCTAATGATGGGTCAAGATCTTAAAGCTTCGAGTGAAGTATCTTTGTGTGTTTTGATATTTTATTTGAATATCTAGCACATGTTGTAGACTATAAATATGATGATCGGGGTATAACTGAAATCTAGAATTGTTGTAAAGTTTAAATCATCAGCTATAGATCTATATGCAGGTTCACCTTAGAAAAGGTGCGTATACACGATGGTTCTGCATATCAAAACAACATATAAATCTTAAAATTAATTTGCAGATTTGTACGTAGGTTCACCTTGAGAAAAGTGTGTATGTATGCAAGTTCGACACATTGAAGTAGTGTATACCTCATAAAATATGCTTTAGCTACTTCTGGTTACTCTTACAATGTTCTGGGTTCTGGTTACTGTATTCTGGTTACAACATTCTGAAAAGTGATTGATTGATTCAGTTGTGGTTGGTGTAAAGGAGATTGATTGATGCAGATGTATTTGATGTTTGAATGATGTTATTGATGGATCTAGTCTGAAAATTTATGAAACGTGGTCCCTAGAAGAAAAGAGAAGGTTGTAGCCTTCTGTAGGTAGACGCTTGCATACAGGTATAAGACTGCACTAGTACAAAAAATTGTAAAAAGAAGTTTCTTATTAAAAGAAGATAGAGATGATTGCAGCAGGTGGTTTTCAACCACATTGGGTTTCCAGCTTATGTCTTGTGTTCATGTGTGTGTAATTGTCTGTTCTGTTTTACTGCACTTGGTTACTGCTTATATGGTTCTAATGCACTGAGTAAAGATCAACATATGATAAATTAACTAAATCATAAGTTTGCAGGATATACGCTAGTTACCTTAAATATAGTTGCGTATACACTAACTTAAGTAGTGTATATGAATTTGATTATGGAAATGAAATATTATTGACTTGCTGATACTGATTCATCCCCCCGCCCCCCCCCCAAGTATTATTTCCAACAATTGGTATCAGAGCCGGTCCTTCAGAAGAAGCTTGATCGCTTGAAGAAAGATCTATCATCATGAGTAAATACGAAAGAGAGGGATCCATTAGACCACCAATCTTTAATGGGAGAAAATTCATTTATTGAAAGGTAAGGACTATAGTCTATCTTCAACCTCTTGGAACAGATGTCTAGGAAATTGTGGAAAGAGGATATACATTTCAATCAACAATTCCTACAGATATGACAGGTAATAAGCAATATGAAACCAATGCCAAGGTTGTCAATACATTATTAGGGAGTCTTTCACAATCAGAATTTGTCAAAGTTATGCAGCTCAAAACCACCAAAGAAATATGGGACAAGATCTTTTTAAGCTATGAAGGAGGCAATCAGGTAAAATGTGCAAAACTACAATCTCTCAGAATTCAATATGAAACTCTCAAATTGCATAATGATGAAAGTATCACTAGTTACTTCTTATGCATAGATGAGATTGTTAATTACATGAAGAACTTGGGTGGAGAGATAAAAGAAGTTACTTTAGTTGAAAAGGTTTTAAGATCCTTGTCTACTAAGTTTGAATCAAAAGTATCTGCCATAGAAGAAAAGTAGGATGTTCAGACTATTACTATGACACAACTGCACAGAATCTTAACTTCTTTCGAAATGAGAAAAGGAGGTCCATTAGACTTGAGAGAAGCCACATTCAAAGCTTCAGGAAGAGAAGAATTCCATGAATCAGGAAATATTTTAGAAGGAGAAGAAGAAGCAAACTTTGTCAAGAACCCTCAATCGGGTTTCAGGAGATTCAGAGGTAAACTAACTTTCAAATGTTTTGCTTGTGGAAGAGTCGGTCATTATGTTGCCAAATGTCCTCATAAAGATAAGCTTGATAAAGGTAATGAATCAACAAAATGGAATAGAAAACAAAGTGTAAGTAAGAAGAGCTACTATACTCATGAAGATAAGTGATGGTTTATCAAATAGTGATGAAGATGAAAATAGTAATGACTATAGAATTCTAATGGATTTTGAAGATGATGATTTATTGGATGCTTTAGACGAAGATGGCCTTTATGAAGAAATCACTAAACTAAAAGTCTGTTTAAAAGAAAAGAATATGATTATAGATACTCTGACATTCCAACTTGCTGAAAGAGAAAAACACAAGAGAATGTGAAAATGTGGGTCTACGAAAGGATATTGAGAAAACAAAAGCTCTCAATATTAGATTTACGAAAGGATCAGAAACCTTAAATGAAATTATCAAATTGTAGCATTATCCTCTGATAAAGACGAGTCTTGGATATACTGAAGAAGCATCCTAAGCACGGAATCTATCAACCTCCATTAAAAGCTATCTTGATGCAGCAAAGAGCAGTGAACAGTTTGACAATCGACAACAAAGGCATAAAGCAGATCACTGTTAGCTCTGCTACAGGTTGCTAATGATCAAGGGGCCCAAATAAGCACATTTCCTCAGTTTCTACTCAGAAAAGGTCTACGCCGGTCACCTTCATTATTTCCTTTCAACCCCGCTTATATTTTCAAACCTGCTACCTCCATCTCACCTCTGAAACTCTATGTAATTCCACAATTTCTCTGATCCCCGAGCGCTAAGTTTTAGTCATCATATGACTAAGTTCACATGACCGTGCGCTTTCTCTAGCCCTTCTTGTCACATCAGTCACAAAACATGTGCGGCAATCCTCTACTGTCCGATCACATCTGACATGATTGGATGACATTAGCTCATTCTATTCCCGCAAGCCACGCGAACATTAACTCATGGGGAAAGCTGCTCTCTCCCTGTCCCATCTACCACATGGCATGCGCCTATTACGATCGTGCCCCGCTATACGTTTACCACTGTCCTCTGAAAAGCAGTGCGGGAAATACCATTTATCGCCTATACACCATCTCCCGCTTGCTATCGTTTGTGTACCTTCCACCCCCGATAAAAATTGGATCTATCCACCCAAGATCCAATGGCTTAGGATTGTTGGTTACCACCCTCTAGTAATATCCCTCACTGATAGATCCCCATCGTTCATTTGTTTAATCCAACAACCAATTTTCTTCCTCCGCCCATCCCAACTATCCACGTCCATAGCCATTCTATGTTCTCGAAGGTCGAAGGTGGCTAGCTATCGAGTACTCAGCGCAGTTACTACTTCAACTACTACATTCAAGGAAGAATGGCTGAAGGACGAAAAGGTATGAAACCTCGAGCAGTTAAATCATTTATCAGGGATGGAATTTATCCACATTTTACTCTACCTACTCAAGAAGGAGAGCAGAATATCAAAGAAGATTAAGTTCATTCATTAAAGTAGTAGATCGTAGCAAAGGCCCATTTTAGATAGTTAATGTGGTTGGTGGTCCATTATGACCCCTCCACACATAGAAGGATAGAACATTTTGTAATCAACCTCTATATATACCCAAAACACAAATGTGATGACGGTTGATGGTTTTGGTTTTATGTAAGGTTCAACTTCTGGAGACTGTAACTACTGTAATACTTGCAGCGTCTGGTCTTCATTTTCAACTAATATAAGCTTCTTTTGCTATTAATTGCTTACTTTCCACTTCTTCTTTGTTCTAAGTTGTTCCTGTTATACATTTATTCATGTTCTCTTGATATTTAGCATTTGAAGGGCTGTCATTCCACCTCTGTGTTAGAATATTGTATGTATTATTGAATGTGCTATGCAGGTTTCTTTTTACTTAGTTCCAGAGAGCTATCATCCTATCTGTGCATTAGGAAATAGATTTTCAGACCTCTTTACTAGTTGCAACCGGCCATCACATGGTCTTGTGCATCTGCTAGTGTGGTCAATATTCTCCATCTTCACCTATTCCTAAAACTGTGAGTGATTGGTGGTCTAAAGCCTTGTAGTTTGGGGGTGTTCACCCATGTCTGGAGTTAAGCATAGTAGAAGTGGTTATCTAGCTTGAATATGAATCATTCCTTCCATTCATCCATTTCCAACATTTTGTTGAGTTTGTAATGTTCCTGAGCATCTTTGAGATACAACCTAGGAGAGTTTCTTGCAGTGATAACATTAATTGGCGCCGTTGCCAGGGAGAGGAGATTGAAGCTCAACTTCCCTGGGAAATGACACAGTTCCATATTTTGATGATAGACAAGGTCTGGGCACATTTCTGGTTGTAATCATCGATCTGGTGACTCCACTGGGGGAAGACCAACCTTTGGCGACTCCACATTGAAGTTCTGGCTCAGTTTGTGAGCCATACTCGAAGAAATCCTCAGAAATCACCAGCTGAACCAGTACTTGACCCTGAGAAGATTGTTAAGGAGAAGAAAAGTTCATAGAAAGGAGCATCAGGATCAGGTACGCCCAAGAAATCTTATGTATCTCTGCAAGAGGAGGCTATAGTTGAGAATGCATCATTTGAAGATATAGAGCCTAGTGTTGCTAGTGAACAATCACCTTCAGAGATTCATACAGCTCCTTGTTCACTTAGTTCCCCTTTGGATCTCAGTCCAAAGATAGCATCCCATACAGTCCACCATATCCCTTTTTCCTTCTCATCCATTTCATTGTTTCCCACTATTCAATCTACCAGTATCCTTCCACCTACTCCAGTCATGGTAGGCCAGCAAGAACCTACAAAGATGGAAAGAATTATAGCTACTAGGTATGGACCCCTAGTTTTGTCTGTTCCGTTGAATGCCATTGAATGCAAGAGAATATTAGAAATACATGCTTAATTTCACTGGTACAGATGGGGTAATAGCTGAAGAACACCTTGCGGCTTTTTATAGTTATGCTGATAATTTAGACATTAGTGAAAATGATGTGTGGATGAGAGTTTTTTTTCCAAAGCCTTGATGGAGAGGCCAGAAAGTGGTTCAGAGAATTCACCCCTAGATCTATTGTTGATATTGAAGCCTTAGATGATGCATTTTTTAAGCACTGGGGAGATAAAAAGGACTTGATGTATTACCATACTGAGTTTGGTAACTTGAAGAGAGAAAATGGGGAATCTTTGCCTGTTTTTAATAAAAGATTTAATTCTATGTATAGTAAAATACCAGCTGAGGTAAAGCCAACTCCCACCTCAGCCAAACTCAGTTATGCCAATGCGTTTGACTCTAATTTCTGCTTATTGTTGAGAGAAATAAGATGTGCCACTCTGGCTGATATGCAAGATGCAGCTCTAGAAGTAGAATATAATATTATGGCTGTAGAAAAACTCAGAAGCCATGCCGACAGAAGGAGGCAGAGAGGTGAGGCTTCTTCTTCCTCTGCTACATCATCAAAGCCTAAACTAGATAAAATGACTAGAACGATAGAATCATTAGTTTCTAAAATATCTAAGCTGAAGGCTGAGCAAAACTTAGGAAAGACAAGGTAGCAGAACATATTTGCTCCAAAAAACTCAAATCCGTTCAGAAGAGCAAATGAGCAGTTACAAATCATTCAAAGGGGTAAAGAACATAATGAAGAATACAAAGTTAAAGCTCCTTTTCAAAATGTAGTCATGGAGGTGGAACAATTTGAAGATGAGGATGAAATTCATTGTATGGAAGATAAAGGTAGTGTTGTCTTCTTGACATTGGCTGAATACAAAAAAGCATTAATACAGAGCCAAACCAGTCAAGAGTGGGACAGAGAGGCTATTATGCAGACTAGTGAATAGTGAAGATATAATATGAGGTCACATGCAAATAGTGCCAAGGAGAATCCTGCCCAAAGAGCTGCTATCCAAATGGAGTTACGAAATACCAAACAGAAGAAACTAGCAGCAAATCCAGTCATCCTCAAAGCACCCATTCAAGGGGTAAGAGGTCCTAATAAGTTCCCTTCCTTTTTCAGCTTTGAAGTAGAAGTCTAGAAGTTAAAAATATTTTTACCTCTGTTAGAACTTGTAAAGAGTGAAGTATTTAGAAAGCCCATCCTTGAAGCTCTTGAATTGGAAGCCACACAAACCTCCACTGACTCTGTTAATTTGCAAGATGATAAACCTATAGTTGTACCTAGCCCAATGCCTGAGCCCACTAATGATAATTCTCCATCTTTCTATGTCTCCTTGACCATTCATGATAAAATACTCCACAATTTCCTGCTAGACACAGGGGCTAGCCACAATCTAATGCCAAAAGCTATCATGGAAGAGTTAGGCCTTGATATCACTAGGTCATACCATGATCTATTCTCATTTGATTCAAGGAAAGTGAAATGCTTGCGATTGATTAAAGATTTAGCAATTAACCTAACTCAGCTGCCCATGAAGAGCATGGTGATGGACATTGTGGTAGCAGATGTCCCTCCTAAGTTTGGCATGTTGTTGTCCAGAGGATGGATTAAGAGACTAGGCGGAACATTACAGAATGATTTATCTTATGCCACTGTCCTAATTTTTGGAGGAGAAAGCAAGAGATTGTATAGAGAAGCACATCTGGCATACCTCATCAGTGATAAAAAGAATCCTTCTAACCATCCTATCTATGCTATGGACACTGATTTTGGAGCATGTATACTCCAAATAGAAGAATCTCAGAAGGCCTTAGTGTAGCTCAGGAAACAAATAGTTCAGGTCGAAGAAGAGCAAGGCAGTCAGGTTTGGGAGCTGTTCTTTGACGAAGCATGTTCTAGGGAGACTACAGGAGCAAGGGTGGTGCTGGTATCTCCACAACAAGAAAGCACGCAGCTGTCTTTTAAGCTGGCCTTCCAAGTTACAAACAATATAGTAGAGTATGAGGCTCTGATATTGGGCCTAAATGTAGCTAAAGATAGAGGAATCAGAAGCATAAAAGTATTTGGAGATGCTGATCTAATCATTTATCAAGTAAACAAAACATTCCAAGCAAAGCACCCAAGGCTAAAAGCATACAGAAATGAGGTATGGAGACTCAAATATTCTTTTGACAATTCCTGTATCTCATACATCCCTAGAGCCAAAAATCATCTTGCTGATTCTCTTGCTGTGTCTACTAGCATGTTTATCCCTCCCATGCCTCCCAGACTAGTTTATGAAGTTCAAATGAAATATAGACCATCCTTGCCTAATAATGTCTAGCATTAGAAAGTGTTTGAAGATGATGATGAAATAAATAGATTCTTGCAAGTCATTGATGAATTTTCTGAAATGCAAATTGACCAAGAGAATGAAACCTTGCAAGAAAGCCCCCAAGCACAACTTAGAAATAAAATTGGCAAAAATAGCGTTGTCCAACTCCCCAGCAATCATATACCTAACGGCCTAATTCCTTTAGAAAGACTGTTTGACCAGAATGATGTGCCTTACAAGGCTGCTCAAAAAGAGGACCAATCTGCAGTCTGTAAGCATGATATAGGGAGTCCAGGTCAGCCTAGATACATAAATTTGTCAACTCATCTGTCTGCTGACCAAAGTGTTGAATATTGCAATTTAATGAAGCAATTTGCTGATGTCTTTGCCTGGGAATATAGTGACTTGAAAACATATGATAAGAAGATTATCCAGCATAAAATTCCTTTAGAGAAAGACACCATACCTTTCAAGTAGAAGCTAAGACCAATAAATCCTATGCTCCTTCCCCTAATTGAAAAAGAAATCAAAAAGTTATTGGTTGCCAAAATCATTGTTCCTCTCAGATATTCCAAATGGGTAGCCAACATAGTAGTGGTGAGGAAGAAAAGTGGAGAAATCAGATTTTGTGTTGATTTCAGAAATTTAAACAAATGCTCCAGGAGATATAAATATTCCCTACCTAAGATGGAGCATTTGTTGCAAAAGGTCTCAGGAGCCAAAGTGATGTCTTTCCTGGATGGATTTTTAGGCTTTAATCAGATTGTTGTACATCTAGATGACCAAGAGAAGACTGCTTTCACCACTCCTTGGGGCACTTTTATGTATGTCAAGATGTCGTTTGGATTGATGAATGTTGGAGGCCTATGGATATAGCATTTGTGGGAGAGAAAGATAAATTTGTCCTTATCTACCTTGATGATATAACAGTGTACTCCAGCAGCCATCATGATCATTTACAACTTTTGAAGAAATTTTTTTTGAAGTGCAGAAGGTTTGGGATTTCAGTCAATCCTAAAAGGTCACAATTTGCTTTAGAAGAAGGAAGGCTGTTAGGACATGTTGTGTCTACTGCAGGTGTCCAAATTGACCCAGAAAGAGTAAAAGCAATATAGAATTTGTATGTATCGAGATCAAAGAAGGATATCCAATCCTTTCTGGGCAAGATCAATTTTGTGAGAAGGTTTATACCAAATTTTGCAAAACTTGTGAAGCATATTACCTCCATGTTAAAAAAGGGGTTAGAGATAAAATGGACTGAGGCAGCAAGAAGATCATTTGATTCCATTAAGAAAGCCATTATGGAGGCTCCTACTCTCACCAACCCAAATTATAGCAGGGAGTTCCATATATTCTCGTTTGCCTCTGAAGATACCATTGTAGTGGTTTTATTGCAAGTAGATGAAGAGGGTTCAGAGCATCCAGATGTATTTTTTAGAAAAACCTTAAGGGATGCCAAGCTGGGATATGATATCATTGAGAAACAAGCATATGCTCTAATATCAAGTCCTTGAAAGCTTTCAGAGTCTATATTTTACATTCCAAGATAATTGCATATGTACCCTCTGCTACAATAAAATATGTCTTAACACAAGCTGATGCTGATGGAAGAAGAGCTGAATGGATTGCAAAGATGATTGAGCTTAATATAGAATTGAAGCCCACCAAACTTGTCAGAGGTCAGGGTCTTTCCAGATTGTTAGCTAAAGAAAATTGCAGAACACTGGATATAAATTGCATGGGCTTGAACTCAGAGAATGGTCCAACAGAAGAAAAGGAAGTAGCTGAACCAGAGAGAAAGCAGTCAGTGGCCAAAAATCTAGCTTCTTTTGATTGGTATGCTGCATAGTTAAATTATTGCTGAAGCTAGGAATCCCTCCAAGCTTTACTCAAAGTCGAGCCAGAAATATTAAGCTTAGGGCAGCTAAATATTGCATCAATGAAAGCCTACTCTATTGGAGGGATCCATCTTGAATGCTTTTGAGGTGTCTGGACAAAGAACAATCAATAGAGGTTATGCAACAATTTCATTCCGGCATGTGTGGATGGCACCATTACTGGAAGACTACAGCTCACAAAATCCTCTGAGCTAGATATTATTGGCTCTCCTTATTTTCTAATGTATTTTCATTTGTTAAATCTTGTGACAGGTGCTAAAAATTTGAAGGGAAACAACAGTTGAAGTCACTACCCTTAAAACCAATACATGCAAAAGGACCTTTTCAATGGTGGGGCTTGGATTTTATTGGAGAAATTAATCCACATTCTAGTGGCTAGCACAGATGGATATTAGTAGCCATTGATTATTTCACTAAGTGGATTGAAGAAATCCCTACCAAGAAGGTTCATCATAATGTGGTCATGAAGTTTTTAATTGAGAATATTTTTACTAGGTCTGGTTGTCCACATAAATTAGTGATAGATAATGCAGCAGCCTTCAGGGCAAACGAATTGGTGGAAATGTGTAATTCAATGGGCATTAAACTAGTTCATTCCACCTCATATTACCCTCAATGTAATGGTCTATCAGAATCCTCTAACAAAAGCCTAATGAGGATAATCAAGAAGCTGTTGGAGGACAACAAAAAGAGTTGGATTCTAAGCTCAAATATGCAATTTGGGTTGACAGAGTGACTATTAAGAGATCCACAGGGAATTCTCCATTTAATCTGGTGTATGGCACAGAGGCAGTATTTCCAATTCAGCTTACTCTCCATGTGGCAAAGTTCCTACAACAAGAACAAAATTAGGAAGAAGACATGGCAAAGAGGATCACAGATTTAGTAGAGGTACATCAAATCAGAGAATGGCTAGTTGAAAAGGCTGCAACACATCAGAAAAAGATCAAGGAAGCTTTTGACAAAAGGACAAAGGCAGATAATTTTCAAGTTGGAGACTTGGTTCTAAAGTGGGATGCACTAAAAGAGAAGAAAGTCAACCATGGGAAGTTTGATGCTTTTTGGAAAGGACCTTTCATTATTGCTCAAATCCAAGGGAAAAATACCTTCATACTACAAAGCATGGTAGGAGAAGTAGTTTTTTATGGTCCAGTTAATGGACGTTTTTTGAAAATTTATGTGATTTAAGGTCTTTGGGCCTTAAAGTTGTAAATATTTTGTTTTATCAGCTTTAGTATAGGTTCAGACAGACTCCATGCCCAATGGAATACTAGGAATTTTGCTAACTTCTTGTAATCAGCAAGGCATTGATCTACAGGTTCTTGAGACCTCACAGGGAGGAGCTCATCCCCAGAAGGAGCTAGTGTTAGCTCTGCTATAGGTTGCTGATGATCAAGGGGCCCAAATAAGCTCATTTCCTCTATTTCTGCTGAGAAAAGGTCTACGCCGGTCACCTTCATTATTTCCTTTCAACCCTGCTTATATTGTCAAACCCGCTACCTCCATCTCACCTCTTAAACTCTGTGTAATTCCATAATTTCTCTGACCCCCAAGCGCTAAGTTTTAGTCATCATATGACTAAGTTCACATGACCGCACGCTTTCTCCAACCCTTCCTGTCACATCAGTCACAAAACATGTGCACCAATCCTCTACTGTTCGATCACATCCGACATGATCGGACAACATTTTCTCATTCTATTCCTGTAAACCGTGCGAACATTAACTCGCGGGGAAAGTTGTTTTCTCCCTGTCCCATTTTCCACGCGGTGTGCGCCTATTGCGATCGTGCCCCGCTATACGCTTACCTCCCTCTGAAAAGCGATGCGGGAAATACCATTTACTGCCCATACACCATCTCACACTTGCTATCATTCGAGTACCTTCCACCCCCGATAATCGTTGGATCTATCTACCCAAGATCCAATGGCTCAAGACTGTTGGTTACCGCCCTCTAGTAATATCTCCCACTGATAGATCCCCGTTGTTCATTCATTTAATCCAACGACCAATTTTCTTTCTCCGCCCATCCCGACTATCCACATCCATAGCTATTCTATGTTCTCGAAGGTCAAAGGTGGCCAGCTACCGAGTACTCTGCACAGTTACTACTTCAACTACTACATTCAAGGAAGAATGGCTGAAGGACAAAAAGGTATGAAACCTCGAGCAGTTAAAGCATTTATCAGGCATGGAATTTATCCATATTTTACTCTACCTGCTCAAGAAGGATAGCAGAATATCAGAGAAGATCAAGTTCATTCATTGAAGTAGCAGATCATAGCAGAGGCCCATTTTAGATAGTTAATGTGGTTGGTGGTCCATTATGACCCCTCCATGCATAGAATAGCATAACATTTTGTAATCAACCTCTATATATACCCAGAACACAGATGTGATGAGGGTTCATGGTTTTGGTTTTGATGTAAGGTTCAACTTGTGGAGACTGTAACTACTATGATACTTACAACATCTGGTCTTCATTTTTAGCTAATACAAGCTTCTTTTGTTGTTAATTTCTCACTTTCCACTTCTTCTTTGTTCTAGGTTGTGCCTGTTATACATTTACTCATGTGCTCTTGATATTTAGCATTTGAGGGGCTATCATCCCACCTCTGTGTTAGAATCTTGTATGTATTATTGAATGTGCTATGCAGGTTTCTTTTTACTTAGTGCCAGAGAGATGTCATCCTTTCTGTGCATTAGGAAATATATTTGCAGACCTCTTTATTGGTTGCAGCCGGCCATCACATGGTCTTGTGCATCTGCGGGTGTGGTCAGTATTCTCCATCTTCACCTATTCCTAAAACTGTGAGTGATTGGTGGTCTAAAGTCTTGTAGTCTGGGGGTGTTCACCCATGTCTGGAGTTAAGCATAGTAGAAGTGGTTATCTGTCTTGAATATGCATCATTCCTTCCATTCATCCATTTCCAACATTTTGTTGAGTTTGTAATGTTCCCGAGCATCTCTGAAATACAACCTAGGAGAGTTTCTTGGGGTGATAACAATCACGAGGTAAATCAAACTCAATTTACTTCAAGGATGAACAGAACCTACAAACCTCAGGTAAATCATACTCAATCTACTTCAAGAATGAATAACAATCACAACTACAATCACCAGGTCAGTAGATTCGATAATTGCAGGAACCTCTTTAATGGCCAATGTTTTTCATGTCATAACTTTGGACACAAAGCTGCTCAATGTGTTGCTTACAAGACCATCATGACTAGAGAAGCACGAAATCAAAGGAATGTGACGGGGTTCAAGAAACAGACCTACAATAACTTTTCTCTTCTTTAAAATGAAATAGAATGCGCTATCTACAAAAACTTTGGTCACGAAGAATCTAAATGCAGGAGTAAATTTCAGCAAACATCTCAGAAGGAGAAAACTGCACAAAATCCCAAAATATGGAGAAAGAAAGAACAAAAAATAGAAAGATGTGGTATAGCCCTATATGCAGAAGGACAAGAAAATCAGTGGTACATTGATAGTGGATGCTCAAAACACATGACAAGTGATAAAGAAAAACTGTAGTCATATAATGCCTTAGAAAAGGAAAAGAAGGTCTAATTTGGAAATGACACTTCTACTGTCACAAAAGGTAAAGGCTCTATACTTTTAAAAGAAAAAGTGAAAGCTGGGAATGCTAGGTATGTTGATGGCCTAAAGCATAACCTGTTTAGTGTCAGTTAAATGCGTGATCAAGGAAATGAAGTAGTATTTCAATCAAATGGATTTGTTGTTCATGATCTTGATACAGGAGAAACTGTGATCAAAGGTATAAGAACTCCAAACAACTTATATATACTCCATGGAGGACAAAAATAGTGTTATCTAAGAAAAAATGATGAACACTAGCTATGGTACAGAAGATTGGGGCATCTAAGCTTCTCTCAAATAAGAAAAGAAAGCAAATTATAGGCTATTCGTGATCTTCCTGATATCAACATTCCAGAAAATACAATATGAAAATCATGTCAATTTAGTAAGAAAATGAGGTTGCAATTCCCTGAAAAGGAAGGATCAGCTAGTAAGCCTATTGAACTTGTTCATACTGATTTATGTGGTCCATCAAGGAAAAAGTCACGTCGTAGAGAGGAATACTTTATATTGCTCATTGATGATTTTTCCAGAATGTGTTGGATAGGTCTTCTAAAGCATAAAGATGAAGCATTTGAAAAATTCAAAGCCTTCAAAGCCTTGGTTGAAAATGAGTCAAATCACAAAATCAAATGTCTTAGATCTAATCGAGGATGGGAATTTACCTCGGATGAATTCTTTGACTTTTGTGAAGAACATGGAATAAAAAGGAAATTCTCCACAGTAAGGGCTCCGCAGAAAAATGGAGTGGTAGAAAGGATGAACATAACTATTCAAGAAATGGCTCGTGCTATGCTAGATGAGACTGGAACTCCTACAACTTTCTGGGGTGAAGCTGCATTCGCTACTATGACTATTCTCAACAAAGCAAATGTTCGGGTAAACAACACTCAAACTCCACATGAACTTTGGTATGGTAAGACTCCTACCGTAAAATACTTCAAGTTTTTGGAAGAAAATGTTACATCAAAAGGAATGATGAAAAACTTGGCAAGTTTGAACCCAGAGTAGATGAAAGCATGCTCCTTGGTTACTCTTCTCCAAGTAAAGGATATAAGTGTTATACTAAAAGACTTGGGAAAATTATTGAAAGTGTTGATGTTGTGGTTGATGAAGCATGAAAAAATCCAAAGCAGGTAAAAACCAAAGATTGTGGAGAAGATGAGGATTATCCTTCCACATCAAATAAGACTAATTCTTAAGAAGAAACCAATGAAGCACCAGAAGAACAGATAATGGAAGAAGAAAAGAATCCATCCAAGTATGTTTAGAAAAATCATCCAGAGACTCAAATTTTGGTACAGAAAGAGGTAAGTGTGTAGACAAGAAGAACTATTACAAAAGCTTCAAGCTATCTAGCAATGATTTCCTCCATTGAACCTCAAAATATAAATGAAGCATGCAAACATGAATGAAGAGCTTGAGAAGATTGAAAAGAATAATAATTAGGAATTATTTCCTAGACCTCATGATAAGAATATCGTAGGAACCAAATGGATATTCAAAACAAGTTGAATGAAAATGGAGAAGTTATTAGAAACAAGGCCAGACTTTTTTGTAAAGGGTATGTTCAACAAGAAGGTATAGATTATGAATAAACTTTTGCACCTGTTGCAAGACTTGAAGCCATAAGAATGTTCCTTTCTCTTTCTAGTTTTCAGAAATTCAAAGTATTCCAAATGGATGTAAAATCTGCTTTTCTTAATGGGGACATAGAAGAAGAAGTATATATTGAGCAACCATACAGATTCATTCTTGGAAATGATCCAAAAATTGTATGCAGACTCAGAAAGGCTCTCTATGGTCTAAAACAAGCTCCAAGGGCCTGGTATTACCGTCTTGACAAATATCTCCACCAACAAGGTTTTTCAAAAGGATCAGCTGATAGCAATCTCTATACAAAGATTGACAATAATAAATTGCTAATACTTGTTATGTATGTTGATGATATAAATTTTGGTAGCAATGAAGAAGCCATGAGTCAAAACCTTGAAATGTCCCTGCTTGGTGAGCTCACATATTTTCTTGGTCTACAAGTTCAATAAAAGAAAGATGGTATTTTTTTATCACAAACCAAGTATCTCAAGTAGATGTTGAAAAAATACGACATGGAAGATTCTAAACCAGTGAGTACCCATATGGTAACAGGATGTAGTCTCAGCTCAAATGATTAATCAGCAATAGTACATCAACCAACCTATAGATCCATGATTGGTAGTCTTCTTTATCTAACAGGAACCCGACCAGACATCATGCATGTAGTGGGAATAGTTGGAAGATTCCAAGCCAATCCAAAGGAATCACACCTTCAGGTAGTCAAAAGGATTTTCAAATATCTTCAAGGAACACAGAATTTTGGTTTATGGTATCCTAGAGATACAGATCTTCCACTTCATGCATATACAGATGTAGATTGGGCAGGAATCATTGATGATAGAAAAAGCACTTGTGGTGGTGCATTATATATCGGTTCCAGATTAGTATGTTGGATCAGTAAGAAGAAAAGTTCAATTGCATTATCTACAACTGAAGCAGAATATGTGGTTGTTGCATCTTGCTGCACACAACTCCTTTATTTTATGCAAACATTGCAAGACATTCATATCACGTGTACTCCACCCATCTCCATTCTATGTGATAATACAAGTGCAATCAGTATTTCAAAGAATCTAGTCATGCATTCCAAGACCAAGCACATACCCATCAAATATCATTTTCTATGTGAACAAGTGCTTGAACAAAGGGTCAAATTGGAGTATGTTCCCTCCAAAGAATAGGTTGCTGATATATTCACCAAACCACTACCCAGAGAGACATTTGAATATCTAAGATAGAAGCTGGGAATAGTTGATGCATCACCTTACGGTTAAAACTTTTGTTTCAGAGAAAAGTGGTTATACATGAGTTCCGTGAAGTGTATCCACATACATATGCCAATTTCTATGGATACAGTCGCGTATATATTGCTTTGAAGAAAAATAGTGTGCCAAACTCAAGATGAAAGGAGTCTGATATGGATCTGACAGTGATCATCTAGCACAGGGGGAGCATATACTTCTAATAATTCATTGTTGGAATTTTCTTAGAAGATCTTGGTACAAATTCCTAATTGTTTTTGATGCGGGTGGAACATGTTCAGGGGGAGATCATGGTTGCTGGTCTAGATGGTGATTGACAGATGCTGTTGATGATAGTTGTTGATAAATATCATGGTCTTGTTTTAGATATTTGGTCTCTTTTTCATGTATATGTTTTAATGTCAAGGTCATGAAAATGACCTATTTTGGTTCCCCATTATGCATGGGATGGATGGTGTAATGTTCTTGTTTTGACATGTATAAACATTTAGTATATCCCCACTTGGTAGGGTGGATGAGTCAAACTTGGTATATCCCCACTTGGTTAGGAGATGGATGTATGTATGAGTCATTGGTGATAGGAAGGTCATTTATGATGTATAGAGTCATGTTCTTCTTTTAGAACATCTTTTTGAAGACCTTGCTTACTTTCAGGGGGAGCATGGACTCGAGCATGGAGCTCAATCAGCACCCTTCAGCATATCAGAGAATTCAGTATGTACTCAGGGGGATCATAACACTTTTCCCTTGATGACAAAGGGGGAGAGTGACTTGGGGTTGCCATCAAGTCCAAAGGGGGAGATTGTTGGCATTATGTCACAGATTTGGCACTATGACACAGGTGTTGTCCTTGATGGCAAATCACTTAGATGACAGATCACAATTCAGACTCTTAGAATGAAGAAAGAGAGGTATACACAGGTTCCTCATTAACAAAGGCGCGTGTACACGTGGGTTCGCAGACAAAAATGCGTGCATGGAATACACACACACTTTCATGGAAGGAAAGGCCCATACATGTTGGAAAACTTAGTTTTGGTCCATGGTATTTGGTCCATGGTATTTTGATCCATGGTATTGGTCCAAGGTATCCTGTCGAAAGTGTTGACCCCAGGTATTTGGTCCAAGGTATTGGTTCTAAGTGGTTTTGTTCCATGGTATTGAGTAAGGCCTAAGACTATAAAAGGAGGAGAAGATCATTAGGCAAAAGGAACTCATGCATTGAATATCTAATGAAGAGCAAGATCTAAAATATAGGTTATTGGGTTATGTTGCACAACAGGATCTGAATCAAGGATGAACCTTAGCGCTTGAAGAAGGATCAGATCTAATGATGGGTCAAGATCTTAAAGCTTGAAGTGAAGCATCTTTGTGTGTTTTGATCTTTTATCTGAATATCTGGCACATGTTGTAGACTATAAATATGATGATCTGGGTATTACTGAAGTCTAGAATTGTTGTAAAGCTTAAATCATCGTTATAGATCTATACACAGGTTCACCTTAGAAAAGGTGTGTATACACGTTGGTTTTGCATATCAAAACAACGTATACATCTTAAAATTTATTTGCAGATCTATATGCAGGTTCATCTTGAGAAAAGTGCGTATGCACGTAGGTTTGACAAATTGAGGTAGCGTATACCTCATAAAATATGCTTTAGCTACTTTTGGTTGTTGTTACAGTGTTCTGGGTTCTGGTTACTATTGTTGGTTACTGTATTCTGGTTACAACATTCTAAAAAGTGATTGATTGATTCAGTAGTGGTTGGTGCAAAGGATATTGATTGATGCAGATGTATTTGATGTTTGAATGATGTTATTAATGGATCTAGTCTAAAAATTTATGAAACGTGGTCCCTGGAAGAAAAGAGAAGGTTGTAGCCTTCTGTACGCCGACACCTACGTACTAGTAAACATATCAGCTAGTACAAGAGCTAGGGGGTTGTAGCTCCCTTCCAGGAGAAGCTGGAGAATAAGAGAAGGTTGTAGCCTTCTGCAAGTAGAAGCCTGCTTACTGGTATAATATTGCACTAGTACAAAAAATTGTATAAAGAAGTTTCTTATTAAAAGAAGATAAGGACGATTGCAGTAGGTGGTTTTCACCCACATTGGGTTTCCACCTTATATCTTGTGTTCATATGTTTTTGATTGCCTGTTTTGTTTTACTACACATGGTTAATATTTATATGGTTCTGATGCACTGAGTAAAGATCAACATATGATAAATTAACTAAATCATAAGTTTGCAGGATATACGCTAGTTGCCTTAAATATAGTTGCATATACACGTAAGTTCCATTAACTAAAGTAGCGTATATGAATCTGATTATGGAAATGAAATATTATTGACTTGCTAATACTGATTCACCCCCCTCCCCCCTCTCAGTATTATTTCCAACAATTGGTATCAGAGCCGGTCATTCAGAGGAAGCTTGATCGCTTGAAGGAAGATCTATCATCATGAGTAACTACGAAAGAGAGGGATCCATTAGACCACCAATCTTTGAGGGAGAAACTTTTCTTGGAAGGTAAGGACTACAACCTATCTTCAATCTCTTGGAATAGATGTCTCGGAAATCATGGAAGGAGGATATACATTTCCATCAGCAATTCCTACAGATACGATAGGTAAGAAGTAAAATGAAACCAATGCCACGGCAGTCAATACACTATTAGGGAGTCAGTCAAAATCAGAATTTGTCAAAGTTATGCAGCTCAAAAACGCCAAAGAAATATGGGACAAGATCATTCTAAGCTATGAAGGAGACAATAAGGTAAAATGTCCAAAACTGCAATATCTCAGAATTCAATATGAAACTCTCAAAATTCAAAATGATGAAAGTATCACTAGTTACTTCTTACAGATAGATGAGATTGTTAATTGCATGAAGAAGTTGGTTGAAGAGATAAAAGAAGTTACTTTAGTTGAAAATGTTTTTAGATCCTTGTCTACTAAGTTTGAATCAAAAGTATCTGTCGTAGAAGAAAAGCAGGATCTTCAGACTATTACTATGACACAATTGCACAAAATCTTAACTTCTTTCAAAATGAGAAAAGGAGGTCCATCAGATATGAGAGAATCTGCATTCAAAGCTCTAGGAAGAGAAGATCTCCATGAATCAGGACATATTTCAGAAGGAGAAGAAGAAGAAAAATTTTGTCAAGAACCTTCAACGAGGTTCTGGGAGATTAAGAGGTAAACTACCTTTCAAATGTTTTCCTTGTGGAAGATTTGGTCATTATGCTGCCAAATGTCCTCATCAAGATAAGATTGATAAAGGTAAGGAATCAGAAAAATGCAATAGAAAAGAAAGTGTAAGTAAGAAGAGCTACTATACTCATGAAGATACTGCTAGTTTATCAAATAGTGATGAAGATGAAAATAGTAATGACTATAGAATTCTGATGGCTTTTTAAGATGATGATTTCTTGGATGCTTTAGATGAAGATGACCTTTATGAATAAATCTCTAAAGCCAAAGTCTGTTTAGAAGAAAAGAATATTATTATAGATACTCTGACATTCCAACTTGCTGAAAGAGAAAAACACAATGAAAAACTAGAATGTGAAATTGTGGGTCTAAGAAAGGATATTGAGAAAACAAAAGCTCTCAATCTTGGATTTATTAAAGGATCAAAAAGCTTAAATGAAATCATCAAAGTGCAACATTCTCCTCTGATAAAGACAGGTCTTGGATATACTAAAGAAGCATCCCAAGCACAAAAGTTGTCAACCTCCACTAAAAGCTATCTTGATGCAGCAAAGAGGAGTGAACTTTGACAATCGACAACAAAGACATAAAGCAACTCACTAGGTAAATCAGGTTCAATTTACTTCAAGGATGAATAGAACCTACAAACCTCAGGTAAATCATACTGAATATGCTTCAAGAATGAATATCAATCACAACTACAATCACCAGGTTAGTAGATTCGATAATTGTAGGAACTTCTTTAATGGCCAATGTTTTTCATGTCATAACTTTGGACACAAAGCTGCTCAATGTGTTGCTTACAAGACCGTCATGACTAGAGAGGTACGAAATCAAAGGAATGTTACAGGGATCATGAAATGGACCTACAATAACTTTTATCTTCTTGAAAATGAAATAGAATGCCCTATCTATGACAACATTGGTCACGAAGAATCTGAATGTAGGAGTAAATTTCGACAAACATCTCAGAAGGAGAAAATTGCATAAAATCCGAAAATATGGAGAAAGAAAGAACCACAAACAAAAAGATGTGGTATAGCCCTATATGCAGAAGGACAAGGAAATTAGTGGTACATAGACAGTGGATGCTCGAAACACATGATAGGTGATGAAGAAAAACTTTAGTCATATAATGCCTTAGAAAAGGAAAAGAAGGTATCATTTAGAAATGACACTCCTACTATCATAAAAGGTAAAGGCTCTATTCTTTTAAAATAAAAATTTAAAGTTGGGAATGTTATGTATGTCGATGGCCTAAAGCATAACCTGTTGTGTGTTAGTCAAATGTGTGATCAAGGAAATGAAGTAGTATTTCGATCAAATGGATGTGTTGTTCGTGAGCTTGATACAGGGGAAACTATGATCCAAGGTATAAGAACTCCAAACTACTTATATATACTCAGGGGTGGACAACAACAATAATATTTAAGCAAAAATTATGAACACTAGCTATGGCACAGAAGATTGAGGCATCTAAGCTTCTCTCAAATAATAAAAGCAAGAAAATTCCAGGTTGTTCGTGATCTTCCTGATATCAACATTCCAAAAAATACAATACGCAAATCATGTCAATTTGGTAAGCAAACCAAGTTGCAATTCCCTGAAAAGGAAGGATTAGCTAGTAAGCCTCTTGAACTTGTTCATAATGATTTATGTGGTCCATCAAGGAAAAAGTCACCTCGTGGAGAGGAATACTTTATATTTTTCATTGATGATTTTTCCAGAATGTGTTGGATAGGGCTTCTAAATCATAAATATGAATCATTTGAAAAATTCAAAGCCTTCAAAGCCCTTGAAAATGAATTAGATCACAAAATCAAATGTCTCAGATTTGATCTAGGAGGGGAATTTACCTCGAATGAATTCTTTGACTTTTGTGAAGAACATGGAATAAAAAGGCAATTCTCTACTGCAAGGACTCCTCAACAAAATGGAGTGGTAGAAAGGGTGAATAGAGTTGTTCAACCAATGGCTTGTGCTATGCTAGATGAGTCTGGAACTCCTGCAACCTTTTGGGGTGAAGTTGCATTCACTGCTGTCACTATTCTCAACAAAGAAAATGTTCGGGTAAACAACACTCAAAATCCAAATGAACTTTGGTATGGTAAGAATCCTACCGTAAAATACTTAAAAGTTTTTGGAAGCAAATGTTACATCAAAAGGACTGATGAAAAACTTGGCAAGTTTGATCCCAGAGCAAATGAAGGCATTCTCCTTGGTTACTCTTCTCCAAGTAAAGGGTATCAGTGTTATAATAAAATACTTGGGAAAATGATTGAAAGTATTGATGTTGTGGTTGATGAAGCATGCAAAAATCCAAAGCAGGTAAGAACCGAAGATTGTGGAGAAGATGAGGATTATCCTTCCACATCAAATCAAACTAATTCTAAATAAGAAACCAACGAAGCACCAGAAGAACAGATAATGGCAAAAGAAAAGAATCCATCAAGGTATGTTCAAAAAATCATCCAGAGACTCAAATTTTGGAACAGAAAGAGGGAAGTTTGTAGACAAGAAGAACTATTACAGAAGCTTCAAGCTATCTAGCATTGCTTTCCTCCATTGAACCTCAAAATGTAAATGAAGCATGCAAAGATGAATGTTGGGTCAAGGCCATGAATGAAGAGCTTGAGTAGATTGAAAAGAATAATATTTGGGAATTAGTTCCTAGACCTCATGATAAGAATATCATAGGAACCAAATGGATATTCAAAAACACGCTGAATGAAAATGGAGAAGTTATTAGAAAAAAGGCCAGCCTTGTTTGTAAAGGGTATGCTCAACAAGAAGGTATAGATTTTGAAGAAACTTTTGCACCTGTTGCAAGACTTGAAGCCATAAGAATGTTCCTTTCTCTTTCTAGTTTTCAGAAATTCAAAGTATACCAAATGGATGTAAGATCTACTTTTATTAATGGGCACTTAGAAGAAGAAGTATATATTGACAAACTAGACGTATTCATTCTTGGAAATGATCGAAAACTTGTATGTAGACTCAGAAAGGCTCTCTATGGTCTAAAACACGCTCCAAGTGTTTGGTATTACCGTCTTGGCAAATATCTCTATCAACAAGGATTTTTAAAAGGATTAGCTGATAGCAATCTATATACAAAGATTGACAATAATAAATTGCAAATACATGTTGTGTATGTTGATGATATCATTTTTGGTAGCAATGAAGAAGCCATGAGTCAAAACTTTGCTTTCGTAATGCAGCAAGAATTTAAAATGTCCCTACTTGGTGAGCTCACATATTTTCTTGGTCTACAAGTTCAACAAAAGAAAGATGATATTTTTCTGTCAGAAACCAAGTATCTCAAGTAAATCTTGAAAAAATACGACATGGAAGATTCTAAACCAGTGTGTACCCATATGGTAACAGGATGTAGTGTTAGCTCAAATGATGAATCAACAACAGTACATCAACCAACGTACAGACCCATGATTGGAAATCTACTTTATCTAACAGGTACCCGACCAAACATCATGCATTCAGTGGGAATAGTTGGAAGATTCCAAGCCAATCCAAAGGAATCACACCTTCAGGCAGTAAAAATGATTTTCAAATATCTTCAAGGAACATAGAAATTTGGTTTATGGTATCCTAGACATACAAATCTTACACTTCATGCATATACAAATGCAGATTGGTTAGGAAACATTGATAATAGAAAAAGCACTAGTGGTGGTGCATTCTATATGGGTTCTAGATTAGTATCTTGGGTCAGCAAGAAGAAAAGTTCAATTGCATTATCCATAGCTAAAGAAAAATATGTGGCTGCTACATCTTGCTGAACAAAACTCCTTCAGATGATGCAAACATTGCAAGACATTCAGATCACATGAACTCCACCCATCTCCATTCTATGTGATAATACAAGTACAATCAGTGTTTCAAAGAATCTAGTCATGCATTCCAAGACCAAGAACATACCCATCAAATATCATTTTCTACGTGAACAAGTGCTTGAAAAAAAGGTCAAATTGGAGTATGTTCCCTCCAAAGAATAGGTTGCTGATATATTCACCAAACCACTACCAAGAGAGACATTTGAATATCTCAGACAGAAGTTGGGAATAGTTGATGCATCATCTTACAATTTAAACTTTTTTTCAGAGAAAAGTGGTTATACGTGAGTTCAATGAAGCGTATCTGCATACATACTCCAGTTTCTGTGGATACAGTCGCGTATATATTGGTTTGAAGAAAAACAGTGGGCCATGCTCAGGATGAAAGTAGTCTAATATGGGTTTGATAATGATCATCTGGCATAGGGGGAGCATATACTTCTAATAATGCATTGTTGGCATTATCTTAGAAGATCTTGGTACAAATTCCCAATTGTTTTTTATGCAAGTGGAACATGTTCACGGGGAGATCATGATTGTTGGTCTGGGTGGTAATTGACAGATGTTGCTGATGATAGTTGTTGATAACTATCATGGTCTTGTTTCAGATATTTGGTCTCTATGTCATGTATATATTTTAATGTCAAGGTCATTGAAACGACCTATTTTGGTTCCCCACTATGCACGGGATGGATGATGTAATGTTCTTGTTTTGACATGTATGAACATTTGGTAAATCCCCACTTCTTTGGGAGATGGATGTATGTATGATTCATTGGTGAGAGGAAGGTCATTTATGATGTATAGAGTCATGTTATTCATTTAGAACATCTTTTTGAAGACCTTGCTTATTTTCAGGGGGAGCATGGACTTGAGCATGGAGCTCAATCATCACTCTTCAGCATATCAAAGCATTCAGCATGTACTCAAGGAAAACATAACCCTTTTACCTTGATGAAAAAGGGGGAGAGTGACTTGGGATTTCCATTAAGTCCAAAGGGGGAGATTGTTGGCATTATGTCATAGATTTGGCACTATGACACAGGTGTTGTCCTTGATGGAAACTCACTCAGATGACAGATGACAGATGACAGTTCAAACTCTCAGAATGAAGAAAGAGAGGTATATGCAGGTTCCTCATTAACCAAGGTGCATGTACACGTAGTTTTGCAGACCAAAAGGTGTGTATGGCATACACACGCACTTTCACAGAAGGAAAGGTGCGTACATGTTGGAAAACTTAGTTTTGGTCCATGGTATTTTGATCCATGGTATTGGTCCAAGGTATCTTGTACGAAATGTTGACCCCAGGTATTTGGTCCAAGGTATTGGTTCTAAGTGGTTTTGGTCCATGGTATTGAGTAAGGCATAAGACTATAAAAGGAGGAGAAGATCATTAGGCAAAAGGCACTCGTGCATTGAATATCTAATGAAGAGCAAGATCTAGAATACAAGTTATTGGGTTATGTTGCATAGCTGGATCTGAATCAAGGATGAACATTAGCACTTGAGGAAGGATAAGATATAATGATGGGTCAATATCTTAAAGCTTGAAGTGAAGTATCTTTGTATGTTTTGATCTTTTATTTGAATATCTGGCACATGTTGTAGACTATAAATATGATGATCTGGGTATAACTAAAGTCTGTACATAGGTTCACCTTGAGAAAAGTGCATATGCACGCAAGTTTGACACATTGAAGTAGTGTATACCTCGTAAAATATTATTTAGCTACTTCTAGTTGTTGTTACCATGTTCTGTGTTCTGGTTATTGTTTCTGGTTACTGTATTCTAGTTACAACATTCTGAAAAGTGATTGATTGATTCAGTTGTGGTTGGTGTAAAGAAGATTGATTGATGTAGATGTATTTGATGTTTGAATGATGTTATTGATGGATCTAGTCTAAAAATTTATGAAACGTGGTCCCTGGAAGAAAAGAGAAGGTTGTAGCCTTCTGTAGGCTGACACCTACGTATTAGTAAACATATTAGCTAGTACAAGAGCTAGGGGGTTGTAGCTTCCTTACAAGAGAAGCTAGATAATGAGAGAAGGTTGTAGCCTTCTGTAGGTAGAAGCCTGCGTACTGGTATAAGATTGCACCAGTACAAAAAATTGCAAAAAAAGTTTCTTATTAAAAGAAGATAGAGAAAATTGTAGCACATGGTTTCGACGCACATTGGGTTTCCACCATATATATTGTGTTCATGTGTGTGTGATTGTATGTTATGTTTTATTACACCTGGTTACTGTTTATATGGTTCTGATGCATTGAGTAAATATCAACATATGATAAATGAACTGAATCATAAGTTTGCAGGATATACGCTAGTTGCCTTAAATACAGTTGTGTATACATGTAGGTTCCATTAACGGAAGTAGCGTATATGAATCTGATTATGGAAATGAAATATTATTGACTTAGTGATATTGTTTGTTGATCGTCCAATACATATCCCTCTAAAACTCACTAACTCACTGCTTGGAGCGAAAATGGCCCATGCTGTAAACGATAGATTCTGCATACTACGACTAGCCCCATCGACATAAATAACAAATAGTTCTAAAAAGTTTGACATCTGTAAGAAATGCAAAGTTGATAACTTAACCAAATAAGAAATCTAAAAGAAACACACACACACACATGTAATCAAAGCATATATACAATGAGTTTTACTACAGTTAACTAAGCATAGTAACATTTGAGGTACAACCTATTTCGTGGCTGCGACAATGGAATCCCATCATAGTCCACTAACTCATAGGCACCTTTCATCAAAACACGCTTAAAAATATAAGGGCCGATCCATTGTGGTTCAAATTTTCCCGCTCCAAGTTTATCAGACTCCTAATCATAAAGCAAGACCAGGTCACCTTCGAAGAAGACGCGAGGATTGACATTTTTATCATATTGCACCTTAATACATTTCTTATGCACTTCGTTAGCCAATGCGGCATCATGACAGGTTTCATCCAGATGGATTAACTCTAAGAATCACGCTTCTTCTTCAAAAGTGTTAGGTATCAGGTTAATCGTGAGTTTGAGAGATGAGATTTCACAACGGATTTGTAAGACTGCTTTCAAACCATACACCAACTGAAAGGGTGTAAATCTGGTCGCATTTCTCACCGAGGTTCAATATGCCCACAAAGCTGAGTACAGGATTAAATGCCAATTTCTTTATGATCTCCAATAATTCTTTGCAACATACGCTTAAGGACTTTGTTGATATCCTCAACTTGTCCATTAGCTTGCGGGTACTATGGAGTAGAACTATCATGTGACAATCCTGATTTGGCAGTCAATTCAACCATCATGTGATTGCAAAAAAGCGATCCACGATCTGTAATTATGGCTTGTGGTACACCAAACTTGGAAACCACATGGTTGAAGAAAAATAAAGTAGTTGTTTCGCCACTGTTGTTCAATGTTGGCATTTCCTTGGCCCATTTGGTAAAATAGTAAATGACCACTATAATATACTCATGCCCTCAGGGTGATGTGGGGTTACATGTCATAAAGGCAATGCCCCATTTGGCAAATGGGCCAACAACAATGATTGGATTTAGTGGTACAGGTGGTAATCTAGTTTTGGGTAAAATATTTGGCAAGCATGGAAACTTTTGACAGTAAGAATACAATCTTTGAATATGGTTGGCCAGAAGTAACCAACACGAAGAATTATCTATGCGGTAGTGTAACCAGATAAATGCTCACCACAAGCACCTGAATGACATTCATTCAAAGATTTTTCGGCTTCCCCATGAGTGAGGAACCTACATAAAATTGTATCGACACTATGACGATAAAGTGTATCACTAATGATCAAATAATCTTTGGCTTGGTATGGAGTACGTAACTGTTCAGAGTGAGAGGTATTAGGCTGAAAATCTTCGGTCTAGAGATAGACCAGTATATCTCCATACTAAGGATCACTTGACGAGATAAGAAATAGAGACTCATCCAAGATTGATTTTTCTGATGTTAAAGCATTGGAGGATGAGGGAAGCTCACAAAGTAACTAAGTGAAGACAAGAGATTTCTTTTATTTAGATTTGATGAACTCCAAATCAAACTCCTACAAAATGACTATCCATTTGGAATGTTTTCCCCCCAGCAATTGATGTGACAAAATGTATGTCATAGGGTTGCAATCTGATATGATGGTAGTTTTATGAAGGAGGATGTAATGAAAAAGTCTATGTACAACTTGAACAGCTGCCAAAGCTAACTTTTTGACATAGGAATACTTACTTTCTATATCATTGAAATTACGACTCAAGTAATAAATAAGATGTTCACTTCCACTTTATTCTTCGACTAAAACCATGCCAATGGTTGTATCTGCAGCGACAAGATACTGGTAATAGTATTTTTGATATTCTTGGGCATACATTAATGATGCTCTAATCAGGGAATATTTAAGAGCATCAAAGGAAGCTTGTGCAACCTGGTCCCAATGGAAGGGTACCCCTTTCTTCAATAGGTGCATAAAACCTTTAGCCAGCTCAACATAGTTTGGAATGAACCTCCTCAGAAAGTTTTCCTTCTGTTGAAGTCTCTGTAAATGTAACAAGTTTGCAGGTGGAGGCAAGTCAAGGATTGCCTGAACCTTAATTGGATTGACTCAAATTCCATATTTTGAGACCATGAATCCAAGAAATCAACCAAATCCAACACAAAACACACACTTGTGTGGATTGAGTCTTATCTTGTAGTGTCAGCATCGTAAAAATATTTCTCTCAAATGTTGTGGGTGATTAGTCCGCTTTCATGAATGAGCAGGAAAATCATTAATATAAGGTCGAACAATGTGCTTGATGTCATGGAAGGCATAATTCATTTCCCTATGAAATATAGCCCCTGCATTCTTCAAACCAAAAGGTAACTTTCGATAGGCGAATGTGCCTCATGGACAAATAAAAGCGGTTTTCGATTGGTCCTATGGGCGGATATTGATTTGATTGTAGCTGGAAAATCCATCCATGAATGAAAAGATTTCACATCCGACACATCTGTCAATAGTCTGGTCGATAAAAGATGTAGGATAATTATCTTCTGGACATGCCTGATTTACATCCCTATAATCAACGCACACTCAAATTGTCCCTTGTTTTTTCATCACTAGAATAATGTTAGATGCCCAATCAATAAGAGGTACAAGGAAAATGAAACTAGCATGCAAAAGTTTTTCAACCTCTGCTTTAATGGCAACAACTTTCTTAGGATGAATAGGTAGAAGCCGTTGTCTCTCTAGTTTGACGTCAGGGTACATTTTAATCTCATGTTCAACAATGCTTGAGTCAATTCTTGGCATCTCCTCATAAGACCATGCACAAATTTTTCCAAATTGATGAAATAGAGCACGGTAATTACCAAATTCCAATGGAGAACAATATTTTCTGACATGAATGTTCTCTACAATTTTAGGCTTGGTTGAAATGTTATAGAAATTGTTTCTTCTATGTTTGACAAATTACGCTCAAAATCTACAGTATCTGTCCTAATAGAATTCAACAAGAAATCAACGATTGATGGGTGGTTTAGTTCATTTGAATAATCTTCAATGTCATTTGGAAAGTGGGAACGATGATGATAATATTCTGATGATTCCTCTCCTATCATCATTGATTGGATGATTCCCTCATCCATAGAATGTATACGTGAAAAAGGATCTGAAGAGGTACCATATTCTAATGATCTATCGACCCATACAATTGTTGAGTGTGAATTTGGGTTTGCCGCACAGGCCTGAAAGATTGATTTCTATGATGATTCAATGGGGCTTAACAACAATACCTGAATATTACCATCAAATTCAAATTGGTTGGAAATCCTCGTTAAATCAGATGAGGTAGAGGAAATCATGTTGCAAGTCTCTACTCTTGCCACTTCCACCAAATCAGATGGTGACGGGAGAGTAAAAGTGGCTGTTAGGGAAGGATCTTTAAAGAGACCTACTCCAACACTTTGAAGTGACAGCAAGGGTCAGTGTACCAATAGAATGCTTCCCATAGCCTGTGAACTATTGGCAAAAAAGGTTAGTTGATCAATGACTATGATTCCACCCTTAAAAGGGAATGCAATAGTACGAAAGTACGTGGAAACCACAACAACCATAGCATATACCCAAGGCCTTCGCAGTAGAATTTTGTAATCGAGGGGTCTGTCAACTACCTCAACTTCAATAGTAACCATTTCCCCCCAGTTCGATTTGCAGGTTACTAAAAATGCCACATGGAGTATATGTTCTTCCATCAAAGGCTTTTAACATAGTTGGTGATCATGACAACAATGGTGAACCAAGTGTTTTCGAGCAACTCATGGACATAATGCAAGTAGATTCCCCCTCTTCACTAATAGTTTGGTGAACATTTTTATTGAGAGCTTTTACTTGGATTAGGAAAGTTAGTTGCACCCGTAACTGTGGTGAATATCCTGCATGGTTAAAAACCACGAGATTTGAATCCATAGGATCTATTCCGCCTATCTCTAGCAGTAAAGCCTATTTCTGGGAGGGACAATTTTGCAACACCTTGAGTGTCAACATAGTGGAAGGTGATTGAGCAAGATCTTTGACTATGTTATAGTTCTAAGCTGCTCAATCTCGAGGGTTGAATATTGATTTTTGCACAACTCCCTTTGGTGGCTTTATTGTCAATTTACGTACAATGGGTGGAACAACTTTAGATGAAGTCGAGGTCGAAGTATTAGGTTGATCAGTGGCCCGATTATTCGACGAAGACAGATTTCCATAATATTTGTTTCTTGTTGACACCAAAACATCATTTTCTAGCTTATGATGGATAAAATGAGTACTTCGTCAACCATTGGTGTCTTTGAGGTTGGAAACAAATTTGTCAACACTGCAGATGTGTTTGAAGTCTTTAAAAGTTTAGAGACCTCAGAGCGATGTGGAAAATCTCTTGTATAATGCTCATTATTACATATTAGACATGGATAACAAGGTTTCCTTGCTGAAGTAGAGGAATCAAATGATTTCTCTGGAGGGGAATTTTCTTGTTTCTTTTTGTATTTCCCCTTTTTCTTACTACTTGGTTGCTTTGGATTTTTTCCTTTGTCAGATGACATGACATTAAACGCAAAGGCAAGAGTGTTTTCTGATGCATTGGTAGTTTGATTAGAAATAACAAGAGTTTAACTAGATGGTCTTCCTACTATTTGTGTGCTTGAAGAACCGATCACACCGTCACCAGCATGAGAGTCCTTACTTGATTGTGGAGGAGGTGGAAGAGTGAAAGTTGGTCGAGGTGCATTGGGAATTTTATCATAAAGCATGCTAGATTATGTGTAAATCAAATCCAAGTATTGTGCACGAGCGATGACTTTCTCTTCTGTGACAACTCCACCTTTTGCCACATTCCTGGTGATTGATGGTAGCAAGGATTTTATGAACCACTCAAATAAAAGCTGGGTAGCAATAGTCTATTTAAAGTTGGTTAGGAGTTCTGTTCCAATCTCATTTCTGATAGGTAACTGGAAGTGGGTCAGAAAAGCAATAGCTAAAGTGGTGAAGTTATTGAAAGAAGCTCTTGGTAATTCAATGTACCATTTAGCAGCTGAACCAGTAAGTGTTCTTTGGAAAAGGCGAATTCTGATTGAATCATCATTCAAAGTGTTTGATGAACACCACAAATGAAAGGTCATAACATGATTTGATGGGTCTTCTCCAGGATTTCTGTTAAACTTCAGAATGTCAGATGGTAACTTATGCGAAATTACCAGCCACCAAGGTGCATATAAGATTGGATCATTAGTGAGCCAGTTTAAATCTGGTAATTATAAAGTTGCTACAAATGGCAATTGTCGATTCAAGTCAGGTTGAGCATACCTACGATATGATGGAATTTCCTGAGCAATAGGTCTTCACATACTGACATAGGGCATCTGCATTTGGTAACCTTGGTATGGTTGTTGAACAAAACCAGTATAAGGTGGTTGTTGATAACGAGGTTGAAAGTTTGGTTGTCCATAACCTGCAAAGCCTTGTTGACCAAGACCTTGGTAATCTTGAGATTGACCAAAACCAGTTTGAGCTTGTGAAACAAATATAAACTGGGGTTGGATTTGTTGGAATTGGGGTTGTTTAAATTGAGGCTGTCGCGGTTGTTGAATCCATTGTTGTTGTTGGTACAACTGTTGTGGACTTAACGGTTGTTGTTGTCCAACAATGAAAGGTTGGCTAGGTTGTGAGTAAACTATACCAATGTAAGCCTGGGTCACTCTAGATAAGGGTATACTAACCTGAGGTTGTTGCTGAACTCCATAAACAAGTGGTTGTTGTACAACAAATTGAGAAACTTGAACTTCTTGACTTGAAACTTGTGGTTGCAAGGAAGAAGGATCAGTTTGTACCAGTTGGGATACAACAATTTGAACTTGTGACTATGATACAGTAGTAAAAACAAGTGTAGTAGGAATAGCTGACACAGTTTTCATTGGTTGAGTTGGATACACAAGCGTGGGTTGAACTGGTATTGTTGGTTTCCATTGACAAACTCTAATTCCAGGTTGACTTGAATATTGTGGGACATTACCATATGCTTGTCCCTTGGAATAAGGAGGATACCGTGAATAAGCAAATTGCTCGCCATATGGTGGCAATCTAGTACTTAACGGATACATCGGTATTTGTTGACTAGATTTCCTAGCTTGAAACTGATATGTAGGATCAAACTATTGAGTTCTCATTAGAGAAGAACCAGATAAAGTTCTGTATGAGGACATGGGTGATGACCATGGTGTAGAAGCAACCCCTGAGTGGGTCCTAGACAATTATTGGAAACCAATTGGGACAAATGATTCACCATACAGGTGCGACTCAGGTGTGGTTGAAAACATCGAAGAGGTTACAACAAAAGATTTTGCTGCAGCTGCATCAGATGATACAACCTGAGATATTGATGGTTTCTCAGCCATAGTTAACTGACCCAAAAGTTGTCTTAAAGACTCAAGGGGTACTTGGAAAGAAGCAAGATCAAATGAAGAAAATAAATTAGGAGTATTAGGGTAAAGATAAAGCCTAGTTCCAAAGTGAAACGGGGTTCCAGGTTTGGACTCTCCTAATTCCTCTATGGAAATCAAACCTGGTGGAAGAACTTCATTGTCAGGTCTGTAAAATATTTCTGGTGTTGATGAAGGTGGAGTTTCAATAGTTACTGATGTCTGAGGGGTAACTAGTTTATCATCTCCCAATAAAGTAAAAACTTCTTAATGTTCAAATTTGAAGTCCAGATGTTTAGTTAAATGAACAATAGATTCAGAAAGAGGTTCCTGAACAACTTCAGGTTTAGATGTAACTTCTGTTTGAACTGGGATAGATTATGGATTAACTTCTGGTTGAACTAATTCAAGTTCAGAAGTACTTTCTTGTTGAACAACTTCGCTTAATGTTTCACTAGGATCAGTGCTAATGTCCTTAGGTAATTGTGAAAATTCCTCTTAAGGAATGGATGTACCAGAAATAGTTGGCGTAACTAGAGTATTTGTACTTACTGAAATAGATGATTCAGGTAACTCAAATGAATAAATAGGAGTCCTTGATGTTCTAGACTCAGTTAAGTGAGACCGCTTTGCCCGAATTGGTGTTGCTTCATGAGGCAAAGGCGGTTTGCTCACTGTTCTCTGCGAACAACGGAGTATGGGTTGATGTTCCTCCATGATTGCTGATTAATTTATTATCAAAAAAGAAATAAACAAAATGGTTTATACTAGGCAAAAGGTTTACCAAGAAACTGTGAACTGCAGAATACCTCTTGGTGAACCGAGAAGTATGAGTAGGCAATCTCCCCGAATGCTGTGTTCGGTGTATCACAATTACAAGGTGGCTAACTCAGTTACTTAAGGATGGATAACAACCTAGAGTTTTCCTCCCATATATACCCAAAGGTACGTGGAGGCCCAGTCCGTATAAGCGTTATCTAATGCAAAACTGCACAGTGAGTGCATTCCCATATACTTTACATACTATAACACTGCCCTATATACCCGAAGGTACGTGGATGAGCTATGATATACTCATGTACATGGAATGAGGTATCACACTCGAGTTGTATTACAGACAAGTTAGCGACAGATGCTTTGTTTAACAACGTTGGAACACATCTCTAGCCTAGAACCACTAAATTTTCTCATTAATGACAATGCTCCATTAGGTGAATTGATGTTTATTTTAAGTTGATGTTGCTTAGGAATTTTCCTTTCAAGTTTACCACATGATGTATTATGAAATTCCTAGGAATGCAACTATCATGATAAGCATTCTTTCCATTCATTTTAATCATGAAAATCCTAGATACTTAAGGATAGAGAAATTAGATTTCTTTTGATCAAAGAGAAAAGAGCACAATCTAAATAAAAATTCCCTACGCTATCCCTATCATCACACACAAACTTTTCTCAATGCAACATGCATGTATTTATTTTCGATTTCCCTTATCGTGAATGATCAAAAAGGAAAACCAATGCACAATCTATCAATAAACTCTTCTCATAAAATGATGATTTTGCAACAATTTCTTTTTAAGGAAAGGAAGACTTTACAACACTTTCATTTTCAAAGAAATGAGGAATTACGACACTTTCAATGAAAAGACTAATCATATGCACATATTAATCAATCGATCTTTCATGAATGAAGATTTTACAACAATTCAATTTTCAAAGGAAAAGACAATTTTATGACACTTTCATTCGCTAAAGAACAACCGATCAGAAACTAACTTCCGACTATAGATTGAAAATGACAGAGTAAATACATAAGAAACATTCTTCAATCCTAGTCTAAGTAGGGCCAAATTAAGGAGATGAAAAACTATTTTCAGAGACAAGACATCATTGACATTCAACAAATCATTCAAATAGGAGAAAATTAGCAAAAACTTTTAGTTCCTAGATGGGAAACTGACCCTCAAGGGATCAGTGTAGGCAGTAGTGAGAGACAGTGTGCTGAAGTGCACTAGGTCTATGCACGAAGTGAACTGCAGTGCACTGTGTCCTTCATTGGACTACGCTGGTGACAGTAAGCCATTCTGAAGGCAATTTGACATAGTTTCAGCTCAATTTTCAATGAAAGAAGACTAAAATTCAATCAATTACCACAAGTACAGTATGTAGAAATGTCTTAAGAGGCTGATAAGCTACTAAGATGGATGATTGCTACCCAGTGGAGTCACCAATTTGTTTTGGGAAGTTTTAGTTTCTACTGATAAATGCTTAAACACCTAAACTAGTAGCTAAGTCTAGAACAATAGTGCAAAGCATTCTCTACCTTTTCTATAATCAATAGATTAAATAAGAGAACAAAGAAACCTACTTGTAGCTTTCGCTTGTTCCTTATCTTCCTTGATCGATTATGTCGCTCCTTTCCGTACTTAAGCTGCTTGAAAAGTACCTACACACAAACAGAAACAAAAACCCATCAAAGCATATGATAATGATCTATTGATTAAAAATAACATGTAATCAAGTACACGATATACATATGAAAGCATTAATGAATAAAAAAAGCATATGGAAAAATATTTGAACACTTTATTAGTAAAAGGAAGAGTTACAACCCAATTCGCTTGATTCAGTATCACTCCTCCAGTTCAATACCATCCTCTTCTCATAACAAGAAAGACATTTTGACATCATTACAATACTCGAAATCAACTCAAGTCTCATACTAACAATATCTCCCTATAATTCAATGATTTCCAACCCCTGATCACTTAGATGAGTGGTCGTTTTATAGGTGAATGAAGGAATTTATGCCATAAATGGTGATAATGAATGCCCTTCCAAACTTAGAATTTAGTTCCATGGAGGAAGGGATAAAGGGATTGATGTTCCTTAACTCCCTTTCTCATCCAAATATGAACCCAAAGGAGTGGATAACTTATTTTGCATGTTGACTATTTTACCAAATGGGCCAACAACAATGACTAGATGTAGTGGTGCAGGTGGTAATCTAGTTTTTCGGTCAAATATCTGGCAAGCATGGAAACTTCTAGCAACAAGAATACAATATTTAAATATGGTTGGCCAAAAGTAAAAAACATGAAGAATTCTCTATGCGGTAGCATAACCAGATAAATTCCCACCAC
This sequence comes from Pinus taeda, assembly GCA_000404065.3. Taxonomy (NCBI): domain Eukaryota; kingdom Viridiplantae; phylum Streptophyta; class Pinopsida; order Pinales; family Pinaceae; genus Pinus; species Pinus taeda. The sequence goes on along the minus strand of APFE030727038.1, from coordinate 151,322 downwards.
AAGCACCTGAATGACATTCATTCAAAGCTTTTTCAGCGTCCTCATGAGTGAGGGACCTACATAAAATTGTATCGACACCATGAAGGTAAAGTGTGTTACCAATGATCAAATAATCTTTGGCTTGGTATTGAGTACGTCGTTGTTCAAAGCAAGAGGTGTTAGGCCGAAAAGCTTGGGTCTGGAGATAGATCAGTATATCTCCATACCAAGGATCACTTGATGAGATAATAAACAAAGACTAATCCAAGATTGATGCTTCTGATGTTAAATCATTGGAGGATGAGGGAAGCTTGCAAAGTAACTCGGAAGAGAATATTTGCATGCAGATGCAAAAATTCATCCTCCACTTCCTAAGCCCATCATAAGACCTTGGGAAGAGCTTATCAACAATAGAGATAGAACTAGTCTTGGATATGAAAAGGATGTTTCCTTTCATATTCTAGATTATACTAAGGCAATATAATTTCAGAGTATTGTACTTCTTTAGGACAATTCATATCTTCCCAGTCTGAATCTTGCTCCTTCACATTCATAGTCAAAGATTGTCAAATTCCAACATTGTAATCGAGTTGGACATGTGAAAGATCACTATTTTGATCTTCACCCATGTGAGCATTGTGTTAAGCATACTCATCATTCAAATAGATGCCTTAGAAGCAAGCCTCCCGCTAGAACAAATATTCACCTTGGATGGATTTCTTCTCGGCAATGGCTTCAACAACCAAGAAGTTATTTTAGTCATACCACAAAATTTGTTCTTGAGTATTGAAAAGTCTTACAGTTGAGTTTTCATCGTCTTCTCACCTTATATCTGAAAGGGGGGAATCGATGGTCATCTACAAGCTTCAGAGATAAATCAAGTAATCTTTAGCCACAACTTGAACCTACTACCTAAGCCTAGATCTAGAGTTAGACATACCCAGATTCAAAGTTGTAGCCAGAGATAGAGAATCCCACGAGGCTGCATTTGGTTGGTCACCTTCTTTAAACTAGCGTAGGTTTGGATTTCAATGGTCTCAATTTTCAAAACAATTTCTATAACAAAATACTTCAACTTGTAGACATCTTTGGAAGAGTTCTAGGTTGAGACCTCAATGGTCTCCATTTTCTAGAACATTCCTCAATTAGAAAACTTCCCCGAGATCCATTAGCTTTCATATTTTCCCCAACCAATTCCAAAGACCCCAAAAACATAAAAGGAAAGAAAAATAAGAAACATGAATAAAACATAGAAGTCCAAACAACAACACAACACCACAAATAGAGTGGCATGGATATGCAGTAGTCACAGTTAAAATTGTACATCAAACACACATAAATCCTGAAACACCGAAAGAAAAATACCTTCAACAAACACCCTGACTCAATCACCATCAGTTCCCAGTGCTTCCAAGGTTTCATGAATAAAATCTCCATCCAATCCTTCTTTCGGGTTTCATGGTAGCGTCTTTTCCTTGTGATTCACTGCATCACACTGCCATATACACATAGTTTTTAGTTGTTAGGTCCCTATAATACTAGTGTATTCCCTTATCATTATTGTCATTGTACCCCTTATTGTTATTTTTTTGCCTATTTTGTCCCCATATTGTTATTATTGTGCCCCATAGAAGCCAACTATTGTTATTGTTGTGCCCTTACATTATTATTGTTGTGTGGACTCTGATTATATTGTGACCCCTTAGAATCCTATATATAGAAAGGAGGTCTTGTCATTTGTATCATCCAAGAACTTTTCATTTGTGTAATGAAAGGAGGTTTCCCCCTTGAATATTCTAAGTTTTAAGTCGTTGATCTATCTCTTTCTTCTACTTTGTGAGCTGGTTACATAACAATTGGTATCAGAGGTTTGGATTCTAGGGTTTCATTGCTTCAAATAGGTCATTGTGGAATTTTCACTATAACGTTTTTTCTTCGAAGCATCAGAAGCTTAAATGAAAACCCGTTCGAGACTAAATTGTGATAAATAGTGTGACCAAATTTTAGATCTTGTCTCGCTATATTGTCAGAGATAGGAACTAAGGAAGTTAGGGTTTTTGCAGGCTCCCGAATTGGGTCTCAAACAAGTCACCTTGGGAAAATCATCATAACTTTCTCTCTGAGCATCTGATTAAAATTTCATAAATTGTGAAAAAAATTAAACGGATTTTAGTTTGTTGGGTATCATTTTCAAAACCTAAGGTCGAAATAGTGACATGTCACACGTCGTACACGTTTGCTCTACTAAACTAGTCTATAATTAGGTCATCACGACAGATTGGGCATAGCTTTTTCTTCAGGAATCCAATTTTGATCAAACTTGTGGGGTTGGAAAGAAGACTCGGAGGGATATCACAGGCCAAAATTTTAGAACTTAAGATCCAAAATTACAAAGTTAAAAACATTTCAAGCTCGAGCTCATACAAAGCGGGAAAAAAAAATTATAGTTTTTTTTTTAAATTTGCGTAAGCCTTGTTTGAGAAAGTAGTTTGGAGTGATTCAAAGGGAATTGTGAAGCATAATTATAATTCATTTATAAATTGGAGAAAGAAAATGGAAACACCTAGTAAGCAACCTGAAATCTCTACTATGACACATGAAGAAGAGGAAGCAATGCAACATGATATATCAAAATTAGGAGACCAAGTGCAACAAATTTCGCTCTCACAAAAAGTAACTTAAGCTAAGATGGATGGCTTAAAGAATGGAATGAAAGCTAAGATGGATGGCATGGAAGCTAAGATCGACGGTATAGAAGAAAAACTTAAAGGCAACATGGAAGATTTGAAGATATATTTGACAAAGTTGCTACAAGAAATGCATACTAATTGCGAAAGGGTAGTAAAGGAAACTCGTGATGAGAACAAAAGAAATCTTAGTCATGATTTCATAGACTCTAATGTTGGATTGAAGACCCACCATGTTCCAAAGATCGATATGAGGAAGTTTGATGGCAAGGACCCCATAACATGGATACTACAAATGGAGCAATATTTTGATCTCCATAATGTGCAAAGCACACAAAATGTACACATTGCAACTTTATATTTGGAACCCAATCAGTTGGTATGCTACCGATGGCTTTTCTCTCGTAAATGAATTTTTACTTGGAAAATTTTTATGGAAGAGATGATAGCACATTATGAGGATACAAAAAGAAACACCTTTTTTAGCCAATTGATAAATCTCAAACAAAAGGGTTCAATGGTGGGGCACATTGAGGACTTCCAAAAATTGAATATAAGGGTAAAAGATATTCCAGATGAGCATAATTGATGTGTTTATAGGGAATTTAAAGGATAACATCCAACATGAGGTTCACCTTTGGGAACCTGATGCATTGGAGAAGGCATTCAGGTTGCAAAGAAAAATTCAAAGAAAAATTATGGCAACAAGGAAGACTACCACTCACGACTATAAAGATGGAAGTGTTGTTATCCCTAGCTCTCCACAACCTACAAGGCTGACACCACAAAAATTGGAAGAAAAAAGAGAAAAAGGGATTTGTTATAGTTGTGATAGAAAATACACTAAAGGTCATAAGTGCGCTAGGAAGAAATTATTTTAAATAGATTGTGAAGAGGAGGAAGAAAAGGAACGAGAAACATCAAAAGAAGAGGATACACACTAGGAACAAACCCTAGAGAAATAAGAAATGAATCCGACCATATCTCGTAATGCATTGGACAGAATTACCACTCCTCAAAATATCAAGATAGAAGGACATATCAAGAAGAAAAAGGTAATAGTGTTGATTGGTTCAGGTAGTACCCATAATTTTATTCATTATAAGATAGATAAGGAATTGAATTTCTTCTTATATCGAGCACCATAGTGTCAAGTGATAGCTACAAATGGAGGAACCATAAATTTCTCTAGAAAGTGACATAATATCAACCTATCCATGGGAGAATATGTGTTGAATAGTCCAATGCTTTCCATTCCAATGGTCGGTGCTGATGTTGTACTAGGAGTCCAATGGCTACAATCTTTGGGTACGATAACTTTTAATTTTCAAGAAATTTTCTTGAAATTTGTTTCATAAGGAAAGGAATTTGAATTAAGGGTATCACAGGGAAATCATGAAAGATAATAAGTTGTAACGACATGGACAATCTTGTAAAGAAATAACAACGAGGCTAATTGCACAATTATGTTCACTAGAGGTTCCCACATTGGAATCATATATTTCTCCAGATCTCCAAAAAGTCTTGGATAGTCATTCCAGGGTATTTGAGACTCCCAAAGGCATCCCACCTATTTGTGATCATGATCATGATATTAGTTTGATTCCAGGAAGTGTTCCTCCAAACATCAGGCCTTATAGATATCCCTGTGCCCAAAAGAGTGAAATTGAAATTATTGTTGTAGAAATGCTAGAGGCTGGTATAATTCAACCTAGTCAAAGTTATTTCTCTGCTCCAGTAGTATTAGTGCATAAGAAGGATGGATCATGGCACATGTGTACAGATTATAGGGAGCTCAACAAGCTCACTGTTATAGACAAATTCCCCATTCATGTCATTGATGAATTATTGGATGAATTGTAGGGAGAAATTTACTTCACCAAGTTAGACCTTCATTTAGGATATCGTCAAATCAAAATGAAGACTAAAGACATTCTGAAGACAACATTTAGAACTCATGAGGGTCATTATGAATTTTTGGTCATGCCTTTTGGCCTTACCAACACACCTTCTACATTTCAAGGTTCGATGAATTCCATTTTCAAACCATTCCTTAGAAACTTTGTGTTAGTATTTTTCGATGATATACTCATCTACAAGTCTTGGAAGGATCGTGTTCAACATGTGGATAGAGTGCTCAAACTATTGGAAGAGAGAAAATTATATTCAAAAACCTCCAAATGTTTCTTTGGAGTACAAGAGGTGGAATATTTGGGCATATTGTATCTCATGAAGGTGTTAAGGTAGACCCTAGCAAAATTAAAGCCATTAAGGAATGAAAAATCCCCACATCCATAAAGCATATGTGAAGATTTCTTAGGTTGACAAGGTATTATCACAAGTTTGTTAAGAATTATGGGAGAATAGCAGCACCTCTAACAACATTACTGAAGAAAGATGCATTTTATTAGACTCTAGAAGCAGTGAAGGCCTCTGAACATCTTAAAGAGGCAATGTGCCAAGCATCGTTCTTAGCTATGCCACACTTCACAAAAACCTCTATTATGGAATGTGATGCCTCAAGAAATGGAATTGGTGTTGTCTTAATGCAAGAAGAAAGACCCATTTCTTTTGAAAGTTATCTAATCAAAGGAAAGTATTTACACAAAGCTATTTATGAGAAGGAAATGTTGGCAATACTACATGCACTGAAGAAATGGCGACCTTGCCTATTGGGAAGACACTTCAAGGTATAAACAGATCATGATAGTCTTAACTACTTTTTAGAAAAAAAATATCTTTAGAAGAGCAGCAAAAATGGGTCATAAAGATGTTGGGTTATGGATTTGAAATCATCTACAAAAAAGGGAAGCAAAATGTTGTCGCAGATGCACTCTCAAGAAAGGATGAGGATGTGGAAGCATTGCTTTGTGGCATTTCGATTATCCAACCAAATTGGACAAACAAAGAAAGGGATGAATGGAAGAATGATGAAGAAGTGTGGGAACTCATTTCAAAATTTGCAGCAAGACCCCAATACATCTGATACATTTAGAAGGAAAAATGATTCGTTATGGTACAAAGATCGCTTATAGCTCTATAAGAATTCCTAAATCAAACACAAGATTCATAGGGAATTGCACACATCTCCCTTAGGAGGGAATTCAATATTTTTAAAAAACTACCACAGGGTTGAGAAGGAATTTTTTTGGGATGGCGTTAAATATGATATTCAAAAGTGTGTGGCGGAACATTTGGTTTTCCAACAAAATAAAGTTGAGACAATTATGACACCGGGTCTTTTACAACCTTTATCCATTCCAAGTCAATGTTGTGAGGAGGTTTCAATTGATTTTACCATAGGTTTACCCAAGTCTGAAGGAAAGAGTGTCATCATGGTGGTAGTTGATAGACTTACCAAGTATGCACACTTTTGTGCATTATCTCATCCATTTAAAGCTAGCAAAATTTCTACTACATTTATGGAAACAATTCAAAAGCTACATGGAAACCCAAAGATTATTGTAAGTGACAGAGATCCCTACTTTCATTGGAAATTTTTGGACATAATTATTTTCTTGTCCAGGTACTTAGTTAGCTCATAGCTCATCTTATCATCCCAATTTGATGGGAAAACTGATATAGTGAACAAATGTTTGGAAGGATATCTCCGTTGCTTTGTATTTGATAAACAAACACAATGGGACAAATGGTTGCCTCTCACTGAATGGTGGTATAACACTTCCTTCCATACTGCATCAAAAATGACCCCATTTATGGCACTTTATGGATATCACCAACTATCCATTACATCATATTTAAGAGAAAATTCTAAGGTTCAAGTAGTGGAAGATCACATCGAGTATCAAAAAAAAGTTGTCAAACTATTAAAGGATAAACTCACTTTAGCGTAGAATAGAATGAAACAACATGCAGATCAACATCGCAGTGAAAGAAGTTTTAATGTAGGTGATTGGGTATTTCTACGAATACAACCATACAAACAAATGTCCCTTAAAAAATCTAAGAAGGATAATAAATTATCACCAAAGTATTGTGGTCTATACAAGGTTTTGCAAAATATTGGTGTTATGGGATACAAATTGGAACTTCCTGCATCTTCCCGAGTGCACACAATTTTCCATGCTTCATGCTTAAAGAAGGTTATAGGTGACAAGCTCCCATTTCAAACAATATTTCCAGAGCTTGTTGAGGAAGGAGAAATCATATTAGAACCTAAAGAAGTCACAGAAACAAGAACTTGATAGCTGCGAAATCGATCAATTTTAGAGTACCTCATCAAGTGGAAGAACTTACCCACTGAAGATTCTACATGGGAGGATGATAATTTTATAGAGAAGCATCCAAAACTACTCAAGCATTGAGGACAAGACTTTTTGGAAGGAGAGTGGCATGTTAGGTCCCTATAATACTACTGTATTCCCTTATTATTATTGTCATTGTACCCCTTATTGTTATTGTTGTTCCCATTTTGTCCCCATATTGTTATTATTGTTCCCCATAGAAGCCCACTATTGTTATTATTGTGCCCTTACATTATTATTGTTATGTCGTCTTTGATTATATCGTGACCCCTTAGACTCCTATATATAGAAAGGAGGTGTTGTCATTTGTATCATCCAAGAATTGTTCATTTGCATAATGTAAAGAAGGTTTCCCCCTCAAAGAGGCTACATTTAAGTCGTTAATCTTTCTCTTTCTTCTGTTTTGTGCATTGGTTACATAAGATTAGTGCATTAATAAATATAACAATATACCAGTTACCTTTCTATATTGTACCAAGAATGTTTCCTTGCAACTGAACACATCAACATATCATCTCTCAAGGGATTCCAATTCCCTTGAAGGATTCAACTTTAATTTGAAACAAACTATCATGCCCGCATCCAATCAAACATATTATGTGTAGCTTCCATGCACTTTAACTTGCCTTATTGCTTGATCCCAGAGCATGAGATCCTTCCACTACAAGATGCATTGAGGCTCTGACTAGAGTTCTCCCTCTAGTTGCACCTTCCATCTTAGTAATGGATGGCTGATGATTTTCTTACATGTTATCCACTTCTCCATAGATCTGAGCAATGCTGTAGCCTACATCTGCAACTATTTGTGCTTCCTGAGCACTGTAAATATGAGGCCTACCACCCTGATATGATGTACATTTCCTCTTGAAATTATCTCCACCATAGGTCCAACACCTTAAATATTTCCTGTCGTCGCCTTTATTCTACTACTCCTCAAGTTGAGACCCATGTCCTCTCTTAGTTTTACTAAACTTCTTATGAGCTACCACATTTTCCTTCTAACCTACATCTTAATATATTCCTTTCTTCTTAGGCCATTTTCCTTTAGTCGTATCATTACTTTTCCAATCACACTTGAACCAAGTATTACGCTTTGAGTGGTCATAACAATGCTTAAGATTTCTAATGGATTCCTCCAAAGGTCGAGGCCCATCGAATTGAATTTGGTGTTTGAATGCTACTAGAAATCAATTGGTGAACCTTTGTATATTCACTTTCTCCTCCTTGGGATAGGGCACATATCTGAACAACTCTATAAATTTAGTTGTGTATTCTTCATTTGTCATGGAACCCATCCTTAGATCATAGAATGCCTTAGCCTTTCCATCGTAATATCTCTCGGATAGGTACTTATTCCTTAAGAGTCTTTCAAACGCATCCCAAATCATCTCCTCTTTTCAGATTCCTCTAACATGCTTAACATCTTCCCACCAAATATTTTCTTTTATTTTTGTTTGTGGAAAACCTGTGAACAGTTATTGAAACCAACGTTTCGGACTAGCTTAGTGAGTCCATCATCAAGGCAATGAGATTTGTATTTTGAGAAGAGAGAGTTTGAAATTATGGAACTATTAATAGTTAATTGAAAAATATATATTCAATGTTTTATTTTCCCTTGAGACTAAAGGTGGCTATCTTGGCTCTCGTGTTCTCTGAGTAATCATGAAATCTAAGAAATTTCTTCATTCGAAGAAGCCTTTCTTTTTCATCTTCTGACTTCTTGATTTTCCCATCAAAAGTAGGAGTTTTGGCTTTCTTGAACTCTTTGGGAAAGTACTGATTCTCGCTCCTCCTATAAGGATTCTAATGGTGATGATGATGATGTTTCCCAGAATTAGAGCTAGAATAAAATCCATGAGTGCTAGCCCTCCTCTCTAGTGTATCCAAGGATCTGCCAACCTTCACTATATCATTTATTTCTATCCTATACCATTTCCAGGACTTTCTTCCATCTACACCATTAGTCTTTTCTTCCTATCCATGATTGATCCACAGTTGTCCCTGCTTATGCAAATATGAAAGGGCATGAACAATGACAACATTAACCTAAGACTTATTTTCTGGAGCTATGGAAAGCCTTTCCTATACCTCAATTAACTATTATTTTCTTGCCTTGCAACTCACTATTTTTCCTTCAAACTTCTCAATGCATTTTCCAAACTAAGAGAATGTCCCTCTCCCTACTACTCAGTTGATCTCTCCCATCCTACTCGTGTCTCTTTTGGTATGTACATAGATTAATCTAATCTATAATCCACCATTATTCCATTCATTTATTGGCCTTCCATTTCTTGCAATATTCCATTGTTAGCTAAATAAAAATATAATCAAAATCACACCTCAATTTATCTTAGGGGAGGTTATTGCATCTACACAAACCAATCTAGTTTAGCACGATACAACATCACAAGCATATTAGCTCATACATAGATATCATAACCATAAAAAAAATAACTAACATGCATGCATTATAAACATATAGATAACTGGCATGCATGCATAGAAAACTTCATTTACTCCAATCTCTAGTGCTACATCCTTGCTCTAATACCACCCTGTACAACTCCATCCTGCATTTACCCAATTTTACAAGCTCTCCAGGGTAAAAATGAGTTGATAGTTACTATTACATGACCCAACATCCAAGTTCCATTTATGGAAGTGGGGTCTACTAACTAAAAACATACTGCAACCTCCCAGGGACACCACATCACCTAGATAAGATACTTGATATGTCGATGATCTTTCCCTGAGATGGAACTTTCCTTTTACCTGACCTTACATCCCAGTCACATGTGTGTCAAGTTGTGTATGTGGCTAGAAGGCTCTATCTGCATGCACAAGCCTTCCTCTATGCAACTGCAACTGATATTTCACAATTCAAAGGGTGTGGCAAGCAACCATTTTCTGGCTTTTTAGGGTTAGCTACAGACTAGCTACCCATAACACACTAGAACTTTAAAAAATTCTATCTAAGACGATAACAAGTTTTTAAAACCAATACTAATGCTAGATATTTCCAAAAATTTCCAAACACATGATAAATATTTCGTCAAAAACATGGTAAACACATTAGCTACAGGTCATGAATGCATATCTATTCACTATATCATTGATTTCATTAGATTTATAAAGAAGGATCACTTCCCTCTCATGCTATATGAATAAAAAACTAGTTATTCCATGCAGTCACTTAACCATTCAATACTTATTAAATCATGAATATATCCATAACAAGGGAACATCATTTAACCATCCATGTGAGCAACAAAACCAAATGAATCCATGACAAAGCAGTCGTAAAATCAACAAAATAACCAATACATGTGCTCATTGATCTCAATAAGAAAATAACACATAATTAAATATGCATAAAGCTAACCAAGTCAGGGACTTCCATGAACCAACCAACCATAGATTGGGATGAACCAAATATGTCTATCAACCAATCACCCCCACGCCATATTATAAGCATGGATGTAGGATAACATTGGATAAAGAAAAACAAAACCAACCAAGGATTCCAGAGGCAAAACCACCTCAATCCTCAACCACAATCATTTCACCTAAACCAATCCAAAATTCACTAACACCAAAAAAACTTCGATGCCTCTGAATTTCTTCACCATACCTAAAGGAATTTCCCTATCTCCACCCATTCATCAAGAGTTCCAGGATAAATCACATCTCCAGCCTTAACCCTTAGAAATTTTCCCAAGACCACCTCAACCAGGATCCAAAGTCTACCAACTATCCAAAGCTTAATCAAAATAGGGAACCCACTACACCATTTCTATCTAGGAAATGGAAAGTCAAGGTTGAAACCATTTTTAATCTAGAAAATTTGGATTCCAATGAAAACAAAGTAACCAAATAACCACATGCATGTATTATGCACTTAAACATCAATAATGAAATCACACATGCAACGTATTACTTGCAAATTTTATCATGTTGTAGCTACTTTTCCAACCTTCTCTTTTATTGCCCATAGATTCCTTTTCTTTATTTCTTTCCTTTGTCCAAGTTCTCTCTCTCTCCAAGTCCAAGTGAGAGTGCCTCTATATACAATTTAATGCTTGAATGATCCAAGAATGCTCCAAGTGTGTGTTGAAGCCTCGAAGTTCGTAGCAACAACATAGGGGATGACCACCTGGTCCGAACCTTAAAACAACTCATTTTCCATTTGGAACAGGGGAAAAATTTTAAGAACCCCCCAAAATTTATATGTATAATAAATTGGTGAATCGCCATGGTATATAGGAAAAATGGAAGGCGATTTTATCGATAATATAATATGTATATATAAATTTTTGGCGAATCTCTCACTAGGCATGGCGAATATTTTACTCAATTATAAAATCTTGTAAGATCATGGCGATTCTTTCACTAAATAATAAAATTTTGTAAAGTCTTAGTGAATCTTAGCATTGTGAAATCTTAGAGAATTTTTTGAAAAAGTATAAAACCATATATGACAAGAGCCACATGGTGGCAATATCACTGTTTTTTCTTCACATTTTCATGACATGGAACTTGTTTATAAAATTATAAAAAATCCAACCAAGTCCCTTATAATATGCAAGTATGCTTATAACAGAGTCTGATACCTCTACTATGCTTATCTTCATTCAAGTGTCATAGCTGGTATACTTAACACTGTGAATCACAACTTTCTCAAAACTCAACTCTATAGTGTAATTAAAACCTTTGGAAATTGAATATGATAACTTTATAAAAAGGATTAGTGAAATAGAAGCTTTTGTGAATGAGCCCACTAACTATCACTGCTAAACAATCAATCTAGACTATGAATTCTTCCATCTTGATCACAATCGTGCTCACGATCAAGGGAGTGCGACCACCTGGCCTGACATAATGGCCATCATAGCTTCCAATAATCAACAACCACCTTGCAAAGACATCCTAGCTCATGTCTCATGAATTTTATTCATCAATCTTAACTGATAGAAATCTTATAAAGATAATATTAGAATCCTCTCCAGATTCACTGTTAATACAACGGTAAAGGAACTTTTCTAGCTCAAGGAATTATCCAATACCAACTTTGGTATTTTTGACCCCTTTGTGGGGATGCACCTACCCTACCCCATTGGGTTTCTTCCTTGTAACATAGTTCAAGGATCACAAGACTTTCCAATCTTCCTACTCCATTAGACACACTTTATATGCTATACATAGTGAATGGAAAAGAAGCATTATAGAATACACAATTTCACAGAAGGAAGAAAAAACTTAGCCAGTTCAATATCAAAATCTTAACCACTGATTAATAAAGAATAAAAAGTAGTGTAATGAATTGTTCTGAGTTATTTATTTACAAGCTGTAAAGAATTTAGTGGAATGGAAAATATTACTTAGGCAACCCTTCAATATTTTCTACTAATATGTATGTGCATGTACATATGAAATTAAGAGCATTGTTGAATACACAGTTTCCTTTTCTCTTGCCTCCATTTTGACAAATCAATGTGAAATCAGTGTCACTTTTAATCTCCTTTCCTGTGTGGATGTTTTGACAAATCAATTTGAAATCAAAGTCACTTTGAATTTCCTTTCCTGCGAGGGATCACATCCACAGTTGATTAGTAAAATATAATTTACTATATATTATGTTCAAGAAACTGACTGCAAGCTACAGTGGAAATGAGACCTCAATTCTTATTCTGAATTTGAATATCTCAGGACAACATACGAGATAAAAATGCATATGGCCTTAGTAGCTAGAAAGCAGTCACTCCATCACTATAGGACCACCTAGATTTCAGCACTTAATCTAAATAATTGCACTAGTTGCAATGCTTATTTGCATTAACACCATGGAAAAACAACAACAATGTTTCAAAGCACGCTTACTGGAAAAGTTGTAACGTTCTGAGAATATTTAATGATAGCATATGAACCTCGTAGCTATGGTGGGGAAACTAGGGAACCAAAATCTTACAATATATCTCATACCAAATCTGAGAAAAAATAAAAAGGGAAAAAATCAAAATCTATAAATCAAGCAATGAATTGTTTACAAATCAAATACAATTCCTTTAACTAACACTTAAATTGTGGTGATATATTTAAATTAGTAAGAGGGGAACTTCAAACCATGGAATATTACCTTTGTCATTACTGTCATCCCTCAGTGACTGAGATTACAAATCAATACTTATGGAAAGATTGTAAGAAATTCTGTGAAATTTTAAAGCATAACCTCTATTTTCAAGTAACAAAATCAAGACATTGTTACATCAAGAGCCATAATTGATACATAACCAATGAATCAAGTCCTTGTATGGCACAGGCTTATTTCACAACCTCTATTTTCTCAATAACAAAATCAAGACATTGTATGTGGTGATTGCGAAAAGGAAATTGCATTCTAATTTGGAAGAGGATTTTATCAAAAGACATGGATTTATTCAAAGCTACAAAGCCTAATGGGTTATTGAAAAATAAGTTGGAATATGGGATCATGATACTTAATTGAAAAAATATGCTTTCCTTTTAGAAACATTACAATTATACAATGTTTTTTGAAAGCATTAGAATTTGAAATTGGGCCTTTCTATCAAGACAAATTTTCATTAACAGAATGTACTTTCCTACTTGAAACGTTGTAGATATCCAAGAAAAACTTGAAAAGGATAAAAGAACTTAGCATAATGTACTTTCTTTCCTTCCTTAACATTCTTAAAGAGTTGAGGTTCCCCAAGTCATCAAGTAACTTTCGAAGGAAATGACAGTTAGTAATAGTCCAATTCACAACTGAAAATGTGTCGCAAATATGAGGGGGCATCTCGTCCAAATTAAAAAAGTGCTCCAGGTTAAAATCTAGCATTATTGGAAGCTTAATGCTCGACTGGGTGTTATTGAACCTAGGCATTTTTCCAATCTTGACTAAAAGCTTAGAGATAGCTTCTCTAAGTTCTACATGACTTTACTATGCTCTTGAAGTGGGGGCACATGCAGCCTCTCCAAGTGAATAGTCTTAAACTAAGCGAAGATAAGGCCGATAGATAATTCAGTGTGGATCTCTTTAACCCATAATTGAATACTATGTATCTCTTGAAGCCATAATTGAATACTATTACGACTTTCAAATTTTTCATGGAACTCAAAAATGTTGGAAGAAAGTATTTGCTTCTAGAAAAGAATAAAACTAAAGCCTCTGCTTGAGGACAATTGATGTCACACCACTAATACTTCTCCATGGAATCTATATAGGTAAACCACAAATTCAGAATTCCATTAGAATATTGTGTTTATTCAATACACAAATGAAATCATTGCATTTCTTTAAAATATCTTTTGAAATCAAAATTACCGAAATTACATATCGATAA